>LIEC01006068.1:97511-113391 GCA_001925005.1 Drosera capensis
AAAAATAAATATTATAATAATTATGGGAGGATGATTATAAATTTTTAACATAAAATATCAAATCAATACATATTTTATTAAGAGAGAATTATCAATATATTTTTTTTGTAATTTATTTATCAATAAATAATGTAAAACATCTTTTTATTAATCATAAATTTTAATTTATTTTGATTTAGGAAGCAAAAAAATTCTCCCAACCAATTACATTAATAAAAAATAAGAAAAAAAATCCTAATCTAATCAATTGTATTCTTCATTTAACTAACTACGTTCATTATTCAAGTCAACAGTACATCTTTGTGATGGATATTATATTGACGGTACAAACAATATTTTTTTTATATGTCTTCTTTATAAAACGGTATGCTTTTTCTGTACGTCGTCCTTATCTAGAACTCATTGTAAGGGTTCCTTTGCACAATCGTCAGAGTTGATGACTTTCACGTTGCCATTGATCTCTACAATTTCAAAGTCCTAGAATTCGAAACTCCCCGTCGCACATTCTCGAATGGAATCGATAACGGATTCAAGACGGATCTCGACGTCATGTGGAATTCGACTGCGAACGAGAACGATTAGGAGAGTGATAGGGATATGAAATTTGAGTCGAGCACATCGGGAGAGAAAAGACAAGATTTGAAGTCAAAGAGAGGGCTTGGGGATTCAACCACGAATAAGAGGGTAAAGAGGAAGAAAAGTGCGCTGACGGCCGAGAAGAGGAAAATGAAATCATAATAATTAAGTAAAAAGAAAATGTATATCTTGACACATCGTGGTAATTCAACGATTGAGATTTAAACATATAAATATATGATCAAGATTAAATCATGATAATTTAATCTCAATCCCATCTCAACTGCTTTAGTTTGAGTCATTTTATCACTTGATATTATGTGTTAAGACACATAATATCTAAACTCAAATATCAATTGGGGTGTTTGATTTGTTTATAAAGAATCAAATCAAATCTTTAGAGGGAGATTAAAAAAAATTTCGATGATTGATAATTTTTTAAAAAATCAAATTATAATTAAAAACTTAAGCTTGATCTATTGGTTAATAAATTTCAAAAAGATGATTTTTTTATTAGAAAACACTTTTATTAATTTTTTTATAACTGCTACACTATCATGATTATCACAACAAAAGAATTGATTTTGTAAATAAATCAACTAAAATTCAATCCACACGTATAACTCTGTGTTGAATCAAGCTCATACATAGTAGATTGTTTTTTCAATTATTGTTAATATTTGAATAATAAAGAAAAATAATCTCGTCGATTGATAGAATTCGGATAAAAAACATCATATACATAGTTTTATCTCAATTAAGATTTAAACATGTCATGTAGTACATAGTTTTATCTCAGTTAACATCTGAACAAGCGAGAACAAATTCCCAAAATCAATCAATCAGTGCTTGATCATCAAAACGTTACAGTCGATATGGTATCGTAATATTGAGCTCACATCTTGATGTCACGTAAACGCATATTCGATGTCACACAACACTCGTTTTCCCAATAATAATAACGCGGGACTTTTCAAACCGTGTAAAGTGATGGCTGGTGAAGTCGCAATCAACGAACACCATCAAATATTTATCCAATACAAAAAACAAAACATTAGAGATATATGTACGGATCCGATTATTGAATGATATACTGCAATATGGTAGACTGTGCCATGAAATTGTTATCAACGAGAAGCTCGTTTCATCATAGAGCACAGTGTGAATAATATTCCATTCATATTAGCTTATGATAATAATCACCAAATCTTTCCCTAAGTGGAGAGACTGATGTTTCATTGAAAGATAGACTTGTGTGGAAAATTATGACGTTTCTGTCAGTATTATCCACATGCAGGTGTTTTGACGTTGTGACAATAGTGTACTCCCTCGGTCTGCAATTAACCGTTACTCCTTCGATCCTTAGAAATTGCAACGTAACGTACATATATATTAAGAAATAGAGTTAAATATAAAACAAATGACTCACTTGCCTTTGCAAACCGGTGGCTGAGAATGAAGGTGAAAAATAACATTAAACAAAAATATTGGTATAATATAAAATAAAAATAGAATGATATTAAGTAATTTTGATATCAAAAATTTCATTTTTCAACATGATCGTAATTTTTGTGAGACGGATAAATATAGAAAATTAGTTTTGTTTTTTTTCTAACAGAGAATGCATCATTTGTACACTATTCGACATATATTTTGAGAAATTTCGATTTTCGTTTTAATAAAAAAAAATTACGTACTGATATAGGATTGAAATACGTAATTTAAATTAATATTTTATGATTATTTTATATAAAATGATGTTTGATTATTTTGTAAAAAATTCATAACAAGAATAACTTTATTATTTATATTAATCAATATTGCAATTAATATTGAACCGAAGGAGTAATACCTTAAATTTAAATTAGTTTAGAGAATTCTGTAAATTGGATAATTTGACTGATTATTATACTTACCAGCACATTAAAAGTTTGATATCCATGAAATTGTTCTCATGCTACATGCTACACTGTTTCAAAGGATACATTCAAGTCTCCAACATGCACTCTATCTTCTGCTAAGCATCAATACATACTTTCATACAACATTTACAGGCAGTTCTTGGCACTGTATAACGTATACTAGTATATATACAGTTCATCCTTCTCCTATCCTGGCAAGTTCCGGGTACAATACACGCCTGTATGTGTCATCAGATTGCCGATATCTTTGTGATCATCCAGGCAATCCAAGGCAGCGGCCTGTAGGTATTATCATGTAAGCTCTGAATAACCTTGAAGATAGGCATCAACATCTGAGACTCGGACGCAGAACATCAGCATCATTCTGGCCTCACAGTCTCACTTGGTAAGGTCGGGCGTCACTGAGGCAGCACAGATAATAATGGAGTTTGTATTCCAGGCGCCAGGGCAGATACCATTCATAAGAAGCTTAAAGAGTTCAACTGTATCAGGATATAGGCATAAGCTTCGCTCTAGTTCTTCTTTCTTCTGCTAAGCCATTTATGTACAACAACATCTGATACCTCGGACCGAAGCTGATAATGTACAGGTTAAGGGAGATCCTCAGATCAGCGAGCACGGAAGACTTCTGATTGTCACCGTCAGTCCCATCCCATGAGCTTTCTCCAAACTTCCTCCTCTATCTTATGCCTCGGAACAGCCAAGCAGTCTTCCTCATGGAACAGAACTCGGTAAACTTCCCATTCACGGTGCTCTATGATGTGTCTCCCAACCTCGGCCTACAGTATATGAATTGTGAAATCAGCCACGCGATTTCGAACAGAGAAATGAGAAATCTATTGATTCAAGGGTGACACAGAAGATAAGGAATGAAAAAAATACCGAAAAGATGCATATGTTTAGCATCTTGAGCGCATAAGTAATGTCATAGAAAACAAGAGGTCGCCCTTTCCCCGATAACTCCACAGGGTTTGCAACTAACAACTCTGTATCCGGACCTCGGCTGACCACAGCAACTCTGAGAGGCTGGGTTAATTCTTTCAGCAAACGAGAGAGTAATGCATTTTGCTTACTAGGGTCGACCATCTTCTTTCCATCCGCTTGCATGATGAATAAATCCAGCTCGCATTTCCTGGTTTGCTTTCTAGCGCCTCGTCCATAAGATATCTGGTTCAGAAAATGAGAGCATCAGACAAATGATATACGGTCTACGTTGGCAAGGCTTGTGGGCTGATAAATCAACCTATCACAATATAAAGAGGGCACTATTGTCAAGTACCTGGACATTATAGTCCTTAAAGGTTCTCATAATGTCATAAAGGAGACCTTTGTGATCTAGGCAGACAATTTGAAAAAGCGTGTGCGATGGACTAAGGGAGTCATCAATTACAATGGACGGTATGCTTCTGTTGATAGATCCATTCGAGCAGACTTCTGAGTCTTCGAAGCTGAATGCACCTTCCGTGATAACAGATGGAAGAAATGCAGATGCTTGAGAGCTGCCAGCAACTTCAGGACGAACCATTTCAAGTTCACAACTTATCATATCATCTCCAAGGACGGCTTTTATGAGCTCGTACGTGTCCTCTTGCCTCTTCTCAGTGTGTAATAGTTCCCTTAAAACAGAAATTCAGAGCGGCCTGTTAGATTGTCAAGCAAAGCATATATGAAAAGCTATAGAAACATCACCAACAAGATTATTGATCAACCTGGTATCTGTGACGAAAAATAGGTCTACCACTCTTCCATCTGGTGTGGTGGATACCTTAACCCTCTTTATGGTAAGCTCGAGCTCACAAAGCGACTTTGTAACATCTGTGTAAACACATACAAGCAATTCAATATACAATATCGACTAATATCATTTGAGACCGCTAAATTACAAAACTGAAACGATTAGCATCAACAGATTAAGTAGCAAAGATGTGAAGAATTATACTGTGCAGAAGACCCGGGCGATCGGTGCAGCAGAACTTCAACAAGAACACGGCGGGAGGCTTCGCTCCCTGCTGCTCAGCATTATAATATGAAATCCCAGAAGCAGAAAAGCAAGAAGGGCATGCTGCAACCATCCACTTCTTAACCAAACTCCACCTTGTTGTCGTATCCCCAAAAACCCAGAACACTATATAGCACCATTTCCCATCCGTCGACACATCTTCAATACAATCAAACCGATATCATTTCAACAAAACAAACCGCGAAATCAAGAAAAAAATCGACACATAACCCTAATCAATCAGCAGATTTGTACATCACATACAAAACTTGAACCAATACAACAGAGAACTCAATACAAAACTGTACGGATACGGATAATATGCCCATTCCTCTCATCAATGTCAGAATCTAACAGGAGTGCAGAGCTTCCCCATATGTGCAACAGGAAAATCAACAATAAATGAATAAAAACATCCAAATCAAGACTGCCATACAAGAAAACACTCAGAAAAAATATCACAAATTCAGCAAAAAAAATCCAAACACAACACAGAAACTCATTCTGCCCATGAATCACCAATCCCAAAAATGCAGTCTTTCTCACATTACTCAGATACCCACAAGGCCAAATCACCATATCCAAACAAATACTACTCCCTAGTTCCAATTTATCCATAATAGAATTTCAAAATATCTGTCACTAATAAAAATTGAAATTTCTTTTCAATTTTATCTATGTATTTAATGTTTTTCATACCATGAGTCATCCAATACAATCATAAAATAACATATCATTAATAAGAATAAAAATTAAATTTACTTATATCATTATGATGTGTCATGTGTTTTTGGTTTAAATCACGTATAAATTGGAATGGGGGAGTACATCAAAACCAACAACTCAGATATTCCGATGATAACATAGCTCTAACTGTTTCCTGATGTCTTGAAATCACCAAAAACCATCCGAGAAATCCCATGAATTCCCACAAACACCTAATCTGCACCACACAAACCCCCAAAATATAACTCAAATCCAAAAACCCAAGAACAGAAACCTCACCAACTCTAGTAATACTGAGCCCAAAGAACAGCAGTATCCGGCAAAGGTCACATCCCAGCCCAATCTTATCAGGGCAATTCACAGTTATCACACTTGGGTCATCCTCTTTCTCTGCTTGGTTCAACACCACAACATCATCGTACAAAATTCCCATTTTCCCTTGGAACCCAAAGGTGAGAAGATGATGAAGAAGAGTGTGGGGTGGTGAGCTAGTGATGAGAGACTCACAGAGAGAGCACAATGGGGTCACCACAACACAGGAGGATCTTGAGATGAGATGCCTTGAACAGATGACTTTTCAATGGGGATCAAGTGCTTACATATTGTTGCCTTAATATAATCCCATTGCCCCATATTTTGGGACATACTTGAGGAGGGGTTCGGTATTTGATCATTTATCGTCCGTCCTAAGTTTTTTTGGTTCTTTAAAAGAAATTTTTAGTTCGGTTTCAATCTCTCCGTTTCGTTTTCTTTATTTTAAATTATAATAATACCATCGGAAAAAAGAAGCATCAATTTCTGCTGTCCATTGACAGATATAATGAACTAAAAAAATAAAGAAGTTTGTTTTTTCATTTTTTTTAAAATTTTTATCTTTTTTGTTTTTTTTTCCCAAAAAATATTAGGATTTGATTCATGTTATTATTAATGGATAATTTCTATTGTTGTTTTCATTAGCCGTAATCATCCTATATTTCACTATCCATTATGTATTTTGAAAAGTTTTATTTCGTTATTTAATAGTATTAATATTTTATCGTCTCACAACACATTATGCAGATAATATATATATAAATTATCATTGATATTTTAAGATAAATATTCAAAAAACATTATTTGATCTTCGTACAATATGGATCATAATTTGCCATTTGAATAAGACGGATGGATCATCATGAATAAGTTAAACAATATTATTCTCTTCGTCCTATATTATTTGCAATCAATTAATACGACACGTAATTTTACGTATGTGTTGGATTTTTCTGTAATTTAGTGAATTTTTTTTAAGGATAGTGGGGGTTTATGTAGCGATTGTAAGAGAAGATAACTAATATATTATAACAAAACATGATTATTTTTGAAGTTAAAAATTGTTGAAGGAGAAAATGCTACAAATGAATTAGGACAACATAAAAAAAAATATTTCTTTGTTCTATTTAAATTGTAATATTTTTTTGAGATATATTTAAATTATAATATTTTCATATTTAATAATTTTTTGAAAATAAAAACATCAAAATATTCCTACTTTCTATCACATCAACTCATATATTACCATTTTTTTCTTATTTTTTATTCACATAAGGACAAAATTATTATTATTTATTAATTCAATATGCATATAAACTATTATAATAAATAAAATTATTATAATTTGAATAACATCAAACCGTATCTATTACCTAGTACAAGTGTTCAATCTAGAACGTGCGTTTAAAGTGGTGGCGGGGCAATAAAGAAAGATGGATGCATTGCTTGCGTTTTCTCATTGCTGCAGGTATGCAATATCTGTCCACTCCACAGTGCCTGGTATGCCTTGAAGTATAATTCAAGTTACAAGAGAGCGGAGGTAGTATATTCTTTTTTGGGCCTTTGTTTATGTATTATTTCTTGGTCGGAGATTTTGTTTATGATTATTTTCGCGGTTGTTGGCCTTGTGTTTGGTATTGTGATCTTTGTAACTTTGTTTTTGCACATGTTGTTCTTTGACGAGTATTGTGGAGGCAAGTTCAATGATCATGGACTTGTTCGGTATGACATGACATGCTTGTTTTCGAGATATAGATATACGGATATCTGTGACATAGGATCCCCTGCTGTTGTTGAACAGCACAAGCAATCCAAAGATGAGAAAAAAAAATCTCATCCAAAGACGAGTTTTTTTTGGTATTCGATTGCATCCGATAATGTTGCTTGAATATAGCACCAATGCTGTTGGTTTTCAACAGCAGGCAACTCAGGTTCGATATCTATAAGTAGATCAGATCAAATATTGATATGTAACTATGTTCGGTAACAGGATCGAGAAAATTTAGCTTTACAAGCGGATTGGTGTAACTATCAGTAGTTTGCGACTTCCTGAAAACAAGTCCTACATGTGCACACTTGACCTTAGGCTAGATATTTTGATACCAATTGCGAGAAAAAAATTGGTCCAAACATTAATTCATAGTCTTTTCAAATCTCCTAGGTCGAGCTACAAGTGCATAGATGGTGGGCTTGCTACTAGCTCGACCTAGTGACGCTTTACTCCTCATCGTGTAAAGTTATTATTGGTTGTAAAACATCACGTTGTAAAAGGTCACTACACGTGATGTTTTAGTCTTTTCTATTTAAAAGTTTCATGTTTTCAAAAAGCTGTTTCGATTTCGTCAGACGATTGATATATTGTTTACATAATGGATTTACTAGTTTTGAGTTATATTCAATCTGTTGGGATCTCACTCATTATAAGTGAAAGAAGTCATGAATCATGAACCAAGTTGTCTTCCCATGAAGTTCTTGTTTATTGGAAGATGAGAGAGTCTCTTGGGAATACGTGAGTGACTTTTTGGGAAAGGGAAGAGGGAACCTTGGGAAGTGATGATGCCTTAAATGATTTTGACTAAAGGGATGGATTTCACCTATAAATAGATCCCCTTAGTGCACTCTCAAGGCATTCCAATTCAAGCTACAAAATCCTCACTTGAAGATCATCCAACTGAAGACAATCCACTTTAGGCGACGAGTGAAAACGAGTTGAGCGACCATCTTGACACTTGGAAATGTTGGTGAGATTGTTCCTATTTTTAATCCACTTTTACAGTGATGACTTGTCAATACTCTAGTATAGTTAGAGATGAAGTGTAATCCAATTGTTCTTATAGTGGATGATGTCTATTTCTGTGTTAGGCCTCATGGTTTTTCCCAATTAGGGTTTCCACATAAAATTATCGTGTGCCTCGTGTTTCTTTTTTACTTATTTCTGTCTCTACTGAAGTCTCATATTCTCATCAAAATCTGGAAAATGTTGTCGAGAGCCGACCTTAGCTCAGTTGGTAGAGCGGAGGACTGTAGTTTGTTCGGCCGAAATTCTTAGGTCGGATGTTTTTTTTTGTTTAGTATTTTTATTATTTTCAAGTTGTATTATACTCTGAAGAACTAGGAAATCAACAGCTTGTCCCTAAGCGCACTTCATGCTGCTATTCCTGCTTAATGTACTGTTAACCTATAAACTGTTGAAGAAGCGCAGAACATATAAACAAGCCGGACACAGCAGAAACGAGACAAAAGCAGCACAAATCATCCCGCATTACTACTTCTATAATCAGCGGATACATGCTTAATGAATTGTACACACCGGAAACTTATACCGTGACATCAGTCTTTGGATTCGTAGTCGACGACAGCGCCTGATGTTCTTGGCTTAACATTCTTGTAAGAGTAACACCGCGCCAGGAAAACATATACACACAGGTTCCCTGTTACCAAAACGGCTAACAACCAGTAAAAATAGTCCAAGCGACTGCTGTTCAAGTCCTTGCCAACCCACGGCTTCCCGCTATGCTTCTCTGTCACATTATCAATGATACTTATCAGAAAGCTACTGAGGAAGTTCCCAGCGCCAATCACGCTAAGGTAAAGGCCGATCCCTAAGCTTCTCATCGAATCAGGAACTTGGTCATAGAAGTACTCTTGCAAGCCAACTAGCGTGAACCCGTCTCCGAAGCCTATGATGAAGAACTGTGGCGCCAACCAGAATACACTCATATGTAAAGAAGTTTTGTGTCTTTGTACCATGTGTAGTCTCTTTCGTTCAACTAAGGCGGCGGTGACCATGGCTGCAATGCCAAAGACCATGCCGATGCCTATCCTCCGAAGGATGCTCATGCCACGCGCATTTCCTGTGACCTTTCTGAGGATTGGGACAAGGATTCTGTCGTAAATGATTACTGAAAAGATCATGCCTACGGCTGAGATGGCAAAGATGGAGGGTGGAGGGAGCGAGAAGTTGTAGGTGATTCGGCGGTCCATCACTGTGCCTTGTTTGATGAAGAATGTTGTGGTTTGTGCTACGGTGATTCCGAAGACAAGGCAAGATAGCCATATGGGGATCATGTTGACCATGAGTTTTGTCTCCTCGACTTTTGTTATGGTTGCTAGCTTCCATGGGCTTTGTTCTTCAAACGGGATTCCCTTATCAGCGACGATGGTTGCTTTGTCCAAGAATCTGAGATCATTACCATAAATACAGTGTTGATTACAATCTTGAATGGTGATGAAAATGGAACTAGATCGTGTAGTGACGAAAAAGTAATAGCTCGTACATGTACACAATGAACAGGCTTCTTTCATAGCGTAGAAACATGGTGTATCCTTAAAATGTGCACCTATAAAACCTTGTTTATGCGAGATTCATACTTGAGATATACAGTCAAACTAACCAAGACAAGCTTATGTTTCAAATAGATATATCGGCATAACAAGTAACAACCAACAAACTTGGCGAGCCTAGATTTAGAGTTCTGTTATGTCTGATGTCCATTAAGATTTGAATCTTGATCATCAAAATGATAACATGCTGAAACCAACAAAGCGACCACGATATAGGCAACACAAATGAGTTGAAGATTGCTTACTTGAGTTTGTCAGAGTGGCAAAGAAGCCTCCCCTGTGACTTCCCGAAGACAGGAGCCTCATACAATTCAGCTGAATCAGAAGGAAACGGAATATTTCTATTCCGAATAGCCGCGACAAGCACCTGCAGCATTGGTGTCAAAGGGCTCCCTGTGGGCTTCCTGTATCTATAAAAGGGCCTTCCAATGAGGAAGATCATCAAACTACATGACATTACGCCTATCAGTATGATATCTGCAGCGCCCCAGCCCGCATGTTCCTGGACATAAACTACTAGTGTCACTGCGAGGAAGAGTCCGCAGCATAGGCCAAAGTTCCACCAGTTGAAGAAAGACATCTTCTTGATTCTTTCTTCGGCATGATCATCATCGAACTGATCAGCTCCAAAGCTCTCCAGTGCAGGCTTGTGCCCTCCGGTTCCTATTGAGATCAAATAGATCGCGAGGAAGAATACAACTTCGTGGACTTTCCTGGGTTCTTGGCATGTCTCAGCAGCGCAGGGCCTTAATCCTTGTATTGTTCTCGACATCAGTAATAGCATCAAACCCTGTTGCACCACTTCAGCATCAGCACATACTTCAGCTTATATTTAAGACATGTCACAATAAACTTGTCACAACGAAAGGTCGAGCTAATAACAGTAGTCTTAAAAGATTATTGTTATCTAAACATATATGAACTCGGTTTCAGAAATAGCAATCACTAACAGAAACGGCCTGAGTATTGCTACATTGTATATACCAGGAGATAGATGATGGATGAAAGCAAGACAGTGGAGAACCGGCCGAGATATGCATCGGCCAAGAAACCTCCGAGCAATGGCATCAAAGTGGTGACACCAGTCCAGTAATTTACACTTTTAGCGGCAGTGTCAAGATCTTGATGGATGACTCTGGTGAGATAGATGATCAAGCTTGTTGCTAAGCCGAAGTAGCTTAATCTTTCACTGAACTCGATTGCTGCAAAGACGAAAATTGATTGCTTTAACAACTTAGTCAAATCTGCTCCTGAATTCTATGTTGCTCCAGTAAAGTGTAATTTGCGCATTGGCTGCCCATGATTTTGATTAAGATGAACCCTGAACAAAGAAGATTCAAGCTCAAGCATAAAAACTCATGTTGAATCATATCTCGATTCAACCGAGATGAACACAACGATTTAGTTTCAATTGATACAGCCTTTGTAGGATATATATATAACGAGGTTTACACGTATACAAGTGGGATGATAAAGCGCCAATCTGAAGATGCAACAACCACAAACCCAACATCTACCTCACTATATAGGGTCAATACATGGATAAGACGATGATGTCCGTGACATCATGATACATCATATCATACTTAAGAATTTCGATCAAATCTTTATCCCATTAATGTGGGTTATGTCAATCCAATAGAAAATGATTAACACTGATCACATAGCAAATCTACAGGCTGATTAATTTCTTGGTAAATACCTTAAATGGGGTGGGTTCGGCAGTCGGCCCATTCACTTGGATGTTTGATAATTTCCAGCACATACAGTGACATCCACAGCTACTTGTTGGAATGGATTGGCTGATAATTATTCAATTGACTTTGAATCCATCAACCCAATTCCTGAGTTGTTTGACTGATTGATTTAGCCAGAGCTTTGATCATGAGCTTGACTAGTTTCTACTTTTCATGGATGTGAAGGCAACGAAAAAAACTGTACAAATAAAAAACTAAAAATCCAGCAGTACTAAAATACAGTACTTGTAAAAATTTACAGTTTCATGATCCCAAATTCTTGGAAGCAAACAAGATAATGGCTGCTTTTTCTGCAACTACTTGAATGAAAGATTTTGTTGCTTCGTTCATAGCCCAATGTTATTATGAGATTATAAATTTTGATGATCGGGATTCAAATATTATACGTAGACAAAAAAATGGTATAAAGGATGAATTTCTTCCAACATTAGCAATTTATCTGTATAGCCTCTCCCATCCCCTGTTTTCCCCTACACATGACACGTATCTTCACTCTTCTACTTCACTTACATGAAAAACAAGCCTTTAAAATAAAAAATAAAAAAGAAGAAGCCAAACAAAGAAAGCAAAATAGATCAGAAAAATGATGAAGAAGAGTTTACCAATGATGAAGAGTGAAGCTTTCCAAACACCAGTAGATGCTCTAAGAGGAACTCTTCCCTTGCTATCAGTTGAAGAATCACAAACCCATTTCTCATGATCAACCTCTCCCTTCATCACTTCTTCAACTTTCTTGTTCTTCTCTTCCATGCCAACTATGCTCACTTATCACTCTTTTCTCCTCACCGTATATCACCCAAATACAAGGTTAGTATGGCACGAAGAATGGGCTATAACTATGGTGCTTATATAGTGGATTCTATTTATGACCACTAGGGTCTTCCTAGTCACCATCGTCATGTGGAGCTTTTGATACATGAACCAGTACAAAATTTATATTTCAGATAAATATTTAATATAAAAAGATTGAATATTGATATTAAATATAATGATCCAGATAGTTGTTTCATGACAACGGAGTCAGCACAATCCTGACCCACCATAACATTAAGAATACCACCCACTAAGTGTAATAAATACGTGTGGATTGATAGAGTAGTGGTAGGTTACTCCTTTTCTTTTATTCTAGTCCATGCTTTTGTGTATTTACGGTTCTTATTTTTCCTATAGATCTATCTTCTAGTAGCCCAAGTTAACTTTCCAAGGTCAGCATGGTACAAAAGGATAAGATTTAGCTAGATTTGGAAGAATGATACTGTAAATAGGAAAGGTTAGATGTAGTGCCTTTATTATAGTATTATTGTAGGGATGGCACACATTTATTCTTCCACTCAAATGTCATTGTTGTGCTTTGATTTATACAATGATGGGAATAGAATCCATCTCTCCCCAATGCAAAGCTCATTATGTGTAGGGGCCTCTACGCACATGAGATGAAAGTAGCATTTTGGATCAATCTCATATGACCCATTGCTTATCTCATCATTACAAAGATGATTTTCCTCATATATGAATATGTTTTACTTGTAAGATTGTGTTGATAATAGCTAGTCGAGTTCCAGAATAAAGGTTGTGAGTTTTGGCGACAGAGGGCAATAGCCACGTATACAAATAACTAATGATCAACTCTACAACGAAATATTATGCAATATATCTATTCTAGAAGTTTAGTTTATTTTAAATGATATCTTAGGATATCATATCAGCCCAATTTCACCTCTCTCGATTTAATCAAATTAAACAAGACCCAAAGACATGATCAATAACCCACACCGGTATATGTCATTCATGAGTTTCGAACTCAGGATCTCATCTCTCTCTGGAGTATCCTTTGGGCCGCGTCAGATGGAGTGGGGTTGCCCCTTTGTTCTACAGGTTTAATCGAGGCCAAGGCCGATGCTAGAATCAGATTGATTCATGCATCACCAATCACCTAGGTAATTCATCACTTCAAATCTTAAATATCTCAATTTTTTTCTATTTATTTCTGCAAGATATTTAGAAAATATTCAGATTATAATTACTTATATTTTAATACGTCAAGAGCATCATTTTGCAATAATTAGAATGACCCTTTGTTCCATCTACATATAGTTATCTACGCATTTCTCTCTTTGATGGATATGCTTTATTCCATACAAGCTAGTAATACAAATGACAATGAAGCTGCGATTTTTCTTGGAGGAGATCGAGATCGAAAAAGGAAGGTGGGAGTGCCGTGGGACTAAAGCAAGATGCAAGCTTTTCTTTGTTTGGTCCTGGCTATCGTGGTTACTCCCTTCGTCCAAAAAAATAAAATAAAAATAAAATGATTCGCATTTCAAAACAAATCATTGTTGTTCTTAAAAAAATAAAAATAAAATTCAGAACTTAATCCATTATCACTATTTCACAATCATCCTATGACAGCTTGAAATGCATATCGTATCTTGGAATATATTACTTTGCATAATCTTTACACATGAGTGAAAGAGAAGGGTTGAAATAGTTGTTCTACCATGAGATCACGTCCACATATTTGTGAAATATAGGACTTCGACCGTTCCAATCAATTGCAATAATAAGCTATCGTCTTAGATAATTGAGATATCCTTCGACAAATCTGAATGCTTCACTTTTTTATTTGCAACCAACACCTGCTTTCTTTATTTATGAGACTTGGACTTGAGATTTATTCAAGAGAAACCAAGCTCCCAACAACTTGGATCCAAGGAATTGAATCTTAAACTTTTCAAGTGTCTACTTATTTCTTCACGAAAAGGTTCTAGGATTCAAACCTTCGTGGGAATGACGATCTTTGGTTTGCCATGTCAGCTCCACCCGAAAACACATGATAGATTGATGGTCTTTGCTTTATTACCATATTTGAGCAATCTCACAGCAATTGATAGGAGACAAGATGTCGGTTTATAAGAAGATGCGAATCCCATATGTCAAGAATGGTTTTAAGTCGCATGGATCTGATGCGAATCTCAAAGTCAGGGCATGTCAATAAGAGGACGCTAACCTAAGACATGGTGAAAATCCAAATCAGACGGGAGAAAAAAAATCCAGGGTAGGATGTTTGCACTGCAATGCGATGATCCTATTGCGTTGCGGACATTTCCTCGAACGAGTCTTGACTTACGACTATGTATGTGATAATACCAATGACAGGTTCCGGCATTCAGATAAAAGTCCAGATTCGTGTCGAGGTGATGCTTGGAAAATGCTGATCATAGAATCGAACTAATACACCATCCACTAGACAAGCGACAGATCGATGCCGGCCATATCCCCAATTTGATCAAACTCCATTTCAAACGCTCCATTAAAGAAAAGAGTTCTCGACGAGAGAATCTTGTATCAAAGCCCGACTTCATTCGAGACTTTTAACATGCCAAATGAGTGCCTTATCCATGGGCAAAATGATCAATTAAAAATTATTTACATCACGGCATCTTATACCATAAAGAAACCATGAAACAGAAGCATTTGCCAAAGTTCCAAAACTACGTCCATTCTCCAACTGACCTTCAATGGACCTTGAAACAGAAGCTACTAGCCATAGGAGCTGGTGACCATGATCGCGGTAAATAGCCCGCAAACCGGATGGACCATTTAAAATGGCACAGCAAATCGGTCAACCGACAATCTCATCTAGACCAGCCTGAACAAAAGCATAAAATTACAGTAAAAATCAATATCGTGTAACCAATTGGAACAAAGAAGCACAAATGTGTAAATATAAACCAAAAACAAACCAAGAAGCATTCTATGGTCGATAACACAATGTAGCACAGCAAACAAATATGCAGAGCCTAAATGCTTTCCAGTAACATGACCGCTATAAGTACAACTACACAATAAGTACCACCATATTCTGTTAATGATCTACTCTATGATCAAACCAGTGCAGTATCATACCGCGTGCTTCAACAATAAGGATACGGAATCATAGCACATTATGAAGATAACCACTAAATTTCAAGCAACAACTTAATGGAAGAGTAATGGAAAGAGGGTGGGAAGTGGGGGCTTTCTGATTTTGTGGTTGGTGTAGGTGGACAAAACAAAGTGCAGCATAATCAACTTTCTTGTGTCGACACATTCAAGTAATCATGGTTCATAAGACGCTACTCACAACAGGCCTTTTAACCCATTTTGCGCTAATCTTGCATCCACTAGCTTAGAAGAGATCATGCATCCATTTTTGCGGTAATGATCCTCACTTCCCAACAAAAAAAAAAAAAAAGAGAGAGGGG
>LIEC01006068.1:113433-149518 GCA_001925005.1 Drosera capensis
GGGGGGGGGGGGGGGGGGGGTTCTAAGCAACTAATACTATGCACGAGGATCACAAGATGCAGGAAACTCTGATCCAAGTCTCTAAATCATAAACTTCCCAAGACATAGAAAGAGATTCCTAAAAGAGCAGGAAAGTGTCATCAGATCTATGCCCACCACAAGAACACATTGAACATTGCAAATAAGATGCAGACTGGGTGGACTGACACCAAATTCCGTAAGTTCAGACCTTAGTAAGCCACAACATTTATGAACAAATAAAAATGAAAATCAAAGGACTCAACTCTGGCAAAGCAATATATCCTACTCGCATTACCATGAGACATTTCTGTAGCATCACTAACCTATTGATCTATCCATCTTAGCTCGTAAATTCCATAGGAGTGAGGAGCCTACCTATCAGCGGTTATATTTTTCCTGAATTCAAATTCAACATTGCAATCTTCTCCACTATAGAGGCAGCTTTTACGACAAAAAAGCACTAACTCCATCATGCCAAACTACTAAATAAACATGCAAACGAGAAATTCGAGACTCGGGAAATGGTTTGCTGGTAGGCTGGTACACAAGCCCCACATTCCGTTTATACATGCATACCACTTGAGGCATCTGCTAGGTAATTTTTATTTAAATATTGGTATTCTTAGGAACAAGGGTCCACAAATTTGTCATGAAGCACAGCCACCTAAAACTAACTCCCTGTAGCCTGAAGTAAAATTGGCACAAAACCATACATGAACTGATCAAAAGGTTGGTCGCTACAGTGAATTGCATAAGAACCACCAGAAGACCGACTACATCAAGGCCACATGTTCACGAGATCGACCAGCAACGCAACCATGAGTGGAAAGTTGTGTCAAAGGAAAAATTGATATCGAATTATAAATCAGAACCAAGGTGACCTCTTTTTGTTGACTCAATTGATTACGCAACTCTGCTTCTTTTAGGTTCCACTCGGCTTCTTTTTTGCTCCACTCAGCATCCTGCATAGATCCAAGCATCTTAGCAATTTTTTGGGTCAAATCCAAGCCAGTCACTAGCAATCCAACAAAGATTAACCAAATGCATATATCTCTATCAGACAGAAGCACACATAGCAAGAGCAGGTACGAAGTAGACATGTACATTATCTTGAAGTTGACGATCCATATTGGGTCAACTGCCAATGCAACCAATCCTGGATCTAGACATAGGGATACCTTAAATTGCAACCTCATAAAATGTTCTCAAGAAAAATTAAGAAACCTTGACATGCAGGTTATAAAAGATACTTAACGTTGGAAAGCATCAATGCTCTCAGACAGATTCTGAAGTAAGGCTCTAATGTATCTTTCAACCCCTATTCTTTTGTGTCAAAAGTCATTGGTGGTGCACTGTGTGCTTGCTGAAACAAGGAGATTGAAGATTTCAAGCAAAATGTCAAATAAAAGAAGCAGCATTTGAAGTGCATTACACAAACCATCCATACATGTCTCCCTAAATAAGAGGGAAAGAAATAGGAAAAAGATCAACGAGTTATCACCTTTAGCTCCAGGGAAGCACATTTAGCCTCAAGTATCATGATTTTCTGCAGCAGCAATATATCGAGTATAAAACAAGCTTTTCTCAAAACCAAGTATTAGCTGATTCGCACTCAAAATATGAAACAAGGTCTACATACCTCTTGCATTTCATCGTTCGCAACAGTAATCTGTGGCAGATACAGTCTCCTGACGTCCATAAATGTGCAGTTTTTGTTGCATTGAGGACACTGAAAAAGGGAAGCCAAAGAATTTACTAAGTATCATGATGTTCGCCGCATACCAAGACGTATCATATCAACAGTGTATATCATAGTATTATTTGATAAGAGAACTACCTTTCCCATAGCCCTCTGCTGCAGCCAGGTTTTTATGCAAGACATACCGTAGAGGTGTCCACAAGGAAGACAACTGCATTGCAGAATCATTTCAACTATCAAAACCAGAAAAAAACACATTCACTTGCAAGTTGCAAGGGAAAGATAGATAGCTGTACAACTCAAAAGATTACTACCCAATGACTAACCACTACATATGGGAGGATGGCACAGTTATGTAGTCTTTTCCTATTTCTTCTGTCCATATGATATCACGCTACTCAGAAGAGTCAAAGAGATGAGAAAGTTTTCTGAACCAGTAAATGTTACATGAAACCTCAATGGTATCCAGGATCGTAACATGAACGCAGCTAGCGGGGAGATCAATTTCTAACTTCCAAGTGATGGTTCTACACCTAACCTAAACCGCTGAACGTATCATGAGCTCGCTCTATGACCAGCGAGCATGAACAAGCTCAAATAAGCATCTACCATAAGCTACATTCAATTCATTTCAGATAAATGCTTTGGAGACCTACGCATAAGCCACTTAAGTAATATTTCATACAGTGATCGACACCATTACTTCAGCAACTAAGTGAAGATTACATTGAAATGGGAATATTTAACATCACATAGTTGGCACCATTTCTGCTCACTTCCCCGGAGCTATCATGAAAGCTTTTATCAAATATATACAGCCATGATACCATCCCGTTAGGAAAAGGAGGTCCTACAATGGCACAGACCAACAAGAAATAGCTAACATATACAACAGGAATCTGAACAGAGCCCATTGCCGCTTTCCACAACCTCATTCATGCTAACAACATATCAAACCACCAAAGAACCATATCTTGGAACAAGAATGAAACAAGTCATACCAAGCAATGTGTTCACCCTCTCTGCTCAAAGGATCCATGCAAATGGGGCAGGACAAACCATCAATACCACTATCAACACCTTCCACACCCTTACACTCAACCCCACTCGCCGACACCACAACCGCGTTATCCTCTGCACCCGTAACCTCAGCCCTGCTGCTCGACGTCACCACTCGAACATCCTCCTCCCCCTGCCAATGCGCATCCCCCCATCCGTCTTCACCTTCCCAAGCCACACCACTCACTCCCTCTCCAACATCATCCCCCACTGCTCTTCTCCTCACCATTCCTCCATCCCATTCATCCGCATAAACCCTAAACAATCGAGGCCCCGGAGGCAGAACATCATCATCATAGTCATAATCATCATCACTCCAAGTCCCCAACCGCATAGTTTCACTAGCGAATTCACCACCACCAACATCATCAATGTTATCATCCACATCATCATCAATCAACAAACCACCTCGTCTATGAACAGGGAATACAGAATCAAAGACATCCGTCCCATTCATCTCTCTATCAACACTCGACGACGAATCCCTAACCCTATGCGGAGAATCCCTAGCCATAACCCTATCAACACCATCATCATCATCATCAATAAACAAACCAAGTCCATGTCGCCTACGAGCAGGGAATACAGTATCGAAGACATCCATCCCATTCCTCGCTCTATCAACACTCGACGAAGACTCCCTAACCCTAACCGTCATGAAAAAATCATCCTCATCAACATCATCCTCCACATCAACAACCACCTCACCTCCATGGATCTCAACACCACCAATCGCGTACTCGAAATCACCATCACCGCGTGGATTATCGAGATTGAATTCGGCGTCATCAACGCCATGAGTATCCCTACTGAGATTGAACTCCGCATCGACGTCATCGTCCGCTTCGTGTGGTTCCTGATCGAGATCGAATTCCGCATCATCAACGACATTAGTATCCTGATTCAGATCGAATTCATCATCTTCGTTGACGCCGCGAGGTTCCTGATTGAGATCGAATTCAGCGTCGGCGTCGCCGATGGCGTCGGATCCGTAACCGGAGGGGGCGATGATGCGTTCGTCGTCGTCGAAGTGGTTGTCGAAAACGGGATCGAAAATGTCGGAGACGTCATCGTCGTTGGGGTAGAATCCATCGTCTTCGGCGGCGCCGTAGCCGGAGTTCCAGTCGTCGTCGTAATCATCGTCGTCGAGGCAGCCGCCGCCGAAGTACAAGTCCCAGTCGTCCATGCTGAGTCTTCGCCGGCAGCGGTGGAAATGGGTTGGGTGATTGGAATGATTATGGCAAGTGGAACGGTCGTTGTGTGAAATGATGGGACAAGGATTGAGTTGATTGAGGTCGTGTCCGCAAAAAAACGATTGTATTATTTTAAATTGATTACGTGATAAAATATTTAATTGATGTTATGAAATAATTAAATATAATTTTAAAAAATATATTATGAATATTAAATATTATAAATTATAATGATGGATTAATATTAAACTTAAATCATGGATTAATATTATAAATGTTGCATTTAGATAAATAATGAAACTTTGCAAATTACATATTAAATAATTCATGAAAAAAAATATTGTAATAGTTATACGACGAAGATAATAGATAAAATCATTATACTCTCATCGGCTCGTAAATAATGCAACATTTGTAACTTTGTATATTGTGGTTTATCCACTTAGGAAACCTTTGATCGTTATGAGAACTGATGTTTTAAGAAACATTTATATTCCTATCATCCAAAAAAAATAAAAATACAATGACATATATTTTGAAATGATTTGTTCTTATTTTTAATAATGTGAAGAAATTATTTGTTTTTGGATGGTTAAAAATTATTATAATATAATCCATCATTATTTTTTCACGATAATTTTATAAAATATGATATTTGATCTTCCTATAAAAGTTTTCAAATACATATCATTACACTTAATTTAGGGCGGAAGGCATATAAAACAACAATTTGATCGTTTCAAAACATTGATCAAAATTCATTTTGACAATTACACATCGTTGAACTATCAGCAAGAGTCATGAGGCGACTAAGTACTGCTCCTTCCGTTTCTTATATCTTGTAACGGTATGACCCGTATCAATTTTTTATGTGTGTTTTGAATTTGATTTAAGATGATGATGACGAATATGATGTGAAAGGATAAAAAGGAATGAGAGAGAAGATAATACGGTGTAATGAGATATTATGATTATTTTAATATAAAATTATTATCAAATAAAAAAATAAAGTAAGCTTTATAATATTTATAAAATGATCCAAAATTATAAGTATTGTAAGAATTATGAGACGGATGGAATATTTACATATTTTCATTTAAGCTGAGTCTTTTAAAGGACAAAAAGCATTTTCATATACAAAAATCAAACTCTTCAAACTACGTGATGAGGAGTTGTTGATCACTTTAAAAGTCTCAAGACAAAGACCATAAATTTGAGTAAATTACCATTAAGTGCTAAAAATCAAAACTATTTATCAATCGATGATATCAAAAATTTATTTTATTAATAGGTTTTTTTCAACAAAAAAAAAAAACCTTTAATTGCACAAATCTAAAATTAGAAAACAACAATCTTCTTACATTCAAGTTTTTGAAAACAATCAATAACCCAAAAACCTTTTCCAACTGTCATGCTCTCACTCACAAACAAACAAACACCAACGACAACTCTCATCACAGAGTTGGTTCCCGACGACGATGAATTCAAGACAATGAACTTCTTCGTCGACTACTCCCTCTACATCCACGACGTAATCAAGGTCAAGAAGTCGTTCATTGACTACTCCAACCATGTTGTCCAAGGAAGATGACGAGTTCCAAGGATTACAATGCGGTTTTCCCTTATTCTTCGATGTTCCTATCGTCCTTTAGTTCGTCGGAGCTACCACATTGGCGATCCAATGTATCGAAGGAATACTTTTTATGGTGGTGAGAGTGAGGTGCACTATCATGATACATGTACTGTTTTTGGTGCTTATGCATTGTATTATTCTCTTTATCATCTTATTCATATGATATAAACATATTATCTAAAAATAGTGTCTCCTTTTTGTTATGTTTTTCATATGATATAGATGCAATGTTTGAAATAACATGTCATGTTAACACTATCTTGTAAAAAGCATGGATTCGTTAAAAGTTTGAATCAAAGAAAAATATCATATTGTGAAAACGTGAGAACGGAAAGATTAAATAATTGCATGGCTTAATACCTGAATCAAAAATAAAACGAGGAAACAATAATCATTGATTGATTGTGTTCCATCATGAAAATCCCTCCGTCATCAGCAACATTTACTTATTTAGATCATCTTAAAATATATGAAACATATTGTATTTATTAATATTTATATATTAAAAAATATTCCAATTAAAATAATATCTGTTATAATATATTCATTATCTTTTCTCACAATCGTAACAATAAACCTCCCAATCATTCAAAAAAATATTTTTCTCATCAAATTTTATAAAAATTTCACATACAAATAAATCTATATATTAAATTATATTATTATTTATATTATAAACGAATGAAAGGAGTATAAAAAAAATTTCGTGCGATGTGTGCAATTATTGCAATATGTATGGGTTTTGTCACGGTCGATTTTAGATGAGTCCGAACAACTCCAACAAAGAACAGATCAAAGGCATTATTAAACAGCGTGAGCGCACGTGCTCAGCACCATAATCGCCCCACAATCTCCTTACCAAACTCTCTTCCCTTTCACCCCTAAACAATGTCTCGAACAATATCATACATCACATCCTCCCAACTCCTCGCAATAACCCCAAAACACCAACGTCACCGCCCCAACTCGATCGCCATCGTCGATGTCAGGTATACTATACTACCCATTTCCAATTTCACCCCCAAAACCCTTGGGGGTTTTTCCCCCAAATTGCATAATTATGATGAGATATTTGATGGGTTTGTGTTGTTTTTGTGATTGTGTGAAGGGATGAGGAGAGGAGCTATGATGGCCACATAGCGGGATCGTTTCATGTTGCCAGTGATGGGTTTGTGGAGAGGATTCCGAGTTTGATTCAGATGGTTAAGGGCAGGGATACGCTTGTTTTCCACTGTGCTTTGAGTCAGGTAGTGATGAACTACAGATTTCGCTTTTGACGGCGTCTTGTTGGGTTTGATTGATTGATTTGGGGTTTGTGATTTCTTGGTGTGTTTTGGTTTGGGTTGGAGTGAGATGTGAATTGTGTATTGCTGGTTTTGTTGGATGAGATGCGTTCACGATTTTCGGCATTGTAAATATTGATAGATGATAGGAAACACAGTTGTTCATGGTGTTGAGAATAATTTACTCACGGATAGGACGAAAATATAACAGCCTAACAGGTGCATACATAGATCGTGGGCTGCTCGATTCATTCCTAATTGGTTTAGTTGGGACATCAGAAGTATCATATAGGCATTCAGATGCTCTAGAGCGGACAAGGAGAGGCATAGTTACAAGGAAGATTTTATGTTAGCAAGGTTCAGTACACATAAAACTACTTGTGGCATAAATCATCTGTGTGCAATCTTCATGCTTCACCATGTCTCAATTGCACGGGGCACACACTAGTAAATTACGGCGTCTTCTTCCTCACTTCTCAGGGCAACTAAGATGAAAATTTATAGGGTTTAACTACATGGGCAATTTTTTATTGGCACGAGGAATTGGAGTCTGGACCTTGTTTTTTTCTTGCGACTTTGGATTTTCCTTGGATCAAGGGAGTGTTAGCTTCTTGCCCCAACCCACCTTAGCATCCAGCGATCAAGTTGGACACTCTTAGTAACATGCTCTACACTTCTCATGGCGAAATTCTCGTTGCATTTTTTATGTTTGAAGGATTTAATACATGGGTGACCTTTAGCCAGGAGAAATATCAATGAAAAACCGGATATTTAAGCACTTCTGGTGAATTTGTCAGTTTTGATTCCTAGTGTTTCTTTTATTCCGCACTGAATATCAGGATCTTAATATAGGAGTCCCCGGAACGCAGATAGAATAGAGGAATAAGCTGTAGTGGAGAAATAACAAAATTCCTGTTCTTGCAATGCCCAGTGTACTGATTTGGCCATGAGTGTTTGTCCATATTTGGCCATGAGTGTTTGTGGTCGAAAGTGCCTTACGCCGATATGCTCTGTATCCCTTGTACTGATTTGTTAGTTGAAACTTCGGTAACTTAATCTTGATGCTGAGGTTTTGACTAATTTGCTTGGTTGCTGCAGGTTCGAGGTCCCGGATGTGCAAGGAGGCTGTTGGATTATCTCACTGAGACGAAGGAAGAAGCTGGGATAAAGAACTTAATGGTATTGGAGAGTGGATTCAACGGGTGGGAGGCTTCTGGCAAACCTGTATGCCGCTGCACTGATAACCCTTGCAAGGCCGAGCTCGCATAGACGATGATACAACACTTTCATCGTATGATGGTTGCTGCTACATGCCATTGTCGGTGTTTCAGGTACAACAAAAGATAGCATCTGTTTACAAAACTACTAATCCATGGAACTTCCTGTAATGAAAAATGTTCGAGTACATGTTTTGGGGGGAAAAACATGAGGTCAAGATTGAGATTCGCCCTATGTTCTCTTTATATCTTGTGCGTTCGTGTGCGACATGGATAAGGATTCATAAACCTCATTTTCCATGGTCCCATTTTGACGGGAACATCTGGTTGTTTGAGTGCAGCAACTATTTTGCATGAGTTGGACATAATGCAAACCACAAGACCATAGAATTAGCTTGCACGTGGTATTGCTAAGATATTGTTTGATCTGTTGTTCAAAATTATAAAAAATAAAAATCAATAATAAAAAAGAAAACAATTAGATATTTCATAAAATAAAATGATTTTTATTTAGCGAAAATAAAAAACATTTCATAAAATAAAATGATTTTTTATAAATGAGAATTTAAATGTTGTATACAGATAAAATAAGAAACATAAATCGAAAACAGTTTTGCTTTTTATTTCTGTTTCATTCATTTGAAACCCATTGCGAGACACCAACTCCTGTTTAAGCCTGTTTGAGGGGTTTAACGATCTCCCAAGTGAAGTCTGGGTCATCACGACCGAAATGACCATAAGCAGCAGTCTTCTGGAACCTGAAGTTGCCTCCCCTCTTCAAGTCAAGATTGATGGAGATCATTCCCGGCCTGAAGTCGAAGTTCTGCTTGATCAGGTTCAGGATATCCTTGTCTGGAATCTTTCCAGTCTTGTAAGTGTCGACGAATACAGACAGTGGATCAGGCACACCGATAGCATAAGAAACCTGAACAAGACAGCGTCTAGCAAGCCCAGCAGCGACAACACTCTTGGCTGCTTGCCTAGCAATGTAAGCGCCGCTCCTGTCCACCTTGGACGGATCCTTTCCCGAGAACGCACCACCACCATGAGCACCCCAGCCACCATAAGTATCGATAATGATCTTGCGGCCAGTGAGTCCAGCATCTCCATGGGGGCCACCAATGACGAAACGGCCTGAAGGGTTCAAGTGGAAGATTGTGTTGTCATCAAGACACTGAGCAGGGATCACAGGTTTGATAACATGTTCCTTGAGATCACTGGCGATTTTCTCATTTGTGACAGTTTCGTCATGCTGGGTTGAGATGAGGACAGTGTGAACCCTGATGGGCACCATGGCTCCATCTTCATTCCGATACTCAACAGTCACCTGTGTCTTTCCATCAGGCCTCAGCCATGGGCAAGTCTTGTTCTTTCTCACCTCGGTGAGCTTGGCGCCAAGCTTGGTAGCCAGGACATGAGTGAGAGGCATCAACTCAGGTGTTTCATCTGTGGCATATCCAAACATGTGGCCCTGGTCACCTGCGCCAATCTCCTCTGGCTTCTTCGTGAAGTGACCATGCACACCTTGGGCGATGTCTGGACTCTGTTGCTCGATGTTTACCAGGACCTTGCAGTTATCAGCATCAAGACCAACGTCAGCTGAAATGAACCCTATGCCCCTACATGTATCTCGGACGATCTTCTCGTAGTCGACATTGGCCTTGGTTGTGATCTCACCGAAGACCATGACCATGTTGGTCTTCGAGCAGGTCTCGCAAGCAACTTTGCTCTCGGGATCTTGCTCCAAGCAAGCATCGAGGATTGCATCAGAGACCTGGTCGCAGAGCTTATCAGGGTGGCCTTCATTGACAGATTCGGATGTGAAAAGGAAGGTATCCATGATTCCTAGGAACAATAATTTTTTACCAGGCAGTGTTAGTTATCAAATTGCTGATTTCAAATTTTCCAGTGCGCATAAAAATGGCTTTACTCAGAGGATTAAAAGGAAGTAGCGATAATTAAGCTTCTATCAATTTATGATCATAATGCATGCAAAAATAAAAAAATAAAAAATCACATCTTAGTTATGCTTCTAGCAAAAATTCATCTTAGTTTCAAGCAAAATCAGAACCATTTCTCATGTTCTGATGAATAACAATAAAAATTCACATCAAACCGCATCACTTGGATGCATATTGTCTTGAACAGATTCTGGCACCGTGTTCAATATCAATCTCTTTCAAAACGCAGCAAAATAAACAGCAGAAGCAACAACGATAATGCTGTATCGGCTAAGGTCATCCCAGCTCAGGCATCAAAATCAGATTTCCTTGAAGATCTCATATCCATCAAAACAATAGATTAAAAACTGCTATTCATCGTAGTAACGGGTAGTAACGGGTAGTAACGGAGCATCACGATGGTCAGATCCTACAATACGTGACAAGCTCACGGCATTGTCGTTATGTGTCACGTTTTAAGTGAGTAACATATTCAGATACAAATAATATCCACTCCTTCATCTTATCCAGACTTTGTGTGATGTGTCTTTTGCCATTCAAAATCCATCTATAACTTCACATCGTACGATTGTTTTGAGATACAAGCAAGAAAAATGAAACAAAAACGCAACGCAGCGAAGGACATGAAATACTCGCATTCACCGCAAATGAAAACCAAATCACACCACATCCAACAGATCTGAAAACCTATAAATCGAGAAACCACAGCGCGAAACTCTATCATTCTAGATCTAGAGATCAATCACGCAATATACGAAAACAATTTTGGAAACGAATCAATCGAAACAACAGACACAATCAATCTTTCAACGAATCAAATACAATAAAAAATGAAACCGAAATCCAAAACGGAAACGGCATCGTCGAGGGAAATGATGAACGCACCTTGGAGTTCGTGTCGGTTGAGATCTCGTGAGAATAATCAGAGGGGAAAATGAAATGGAGAGATAAGCGGAGAGGGAGAGGATATATATAGGAGTGGTGGGTGCAGATACTCCGCTCGACGTTTTCGTGGTTTTCCGAATTTTTATCCTTCTTTTCATCCATCTTTTTTTGTTCCCGTGTTGTTTGAAGCATATATGATTAGCATATGATCAATTGTTCAGTGACCTTTTTGATAATTTAATTCGACTTATATGACTACAGTTGATGTGAATTATGTACATTGATTTACTTCTAAGAAAATAATCAGTACAACATGAAACGAAAAAGAAAAAAAAAAAAAAGTTATGGGATGTAAAGGAGACGATGAGAAGAGGAAAGAAGAAAATGGAAAGAGTAATCAATAACCATAAGAAGGTTGTTTCCTGTGTCAAGCGTCTTGTTTCACTTTTGGTTCTTCAGTAATCTTGATGCGATGAAAGTGCAATGACTATTTGCTTCGTATTTCCGATGAAGGTGTGATATTCGAGAACTGATCGTGAGTATTGCAACAATCTCCATGAAAATGGATGAAATGAGAACAGGATAAAATCGATATCAGATTCGTGGCAAAAACCTTGGCAAACAGTGTAATATGGAATAGACCACAAGTAAGAGGATACCAATACCACAGTAGGACGAACCAAAAAGATTGAAAGAACAATCTTGATTCGTTACCTGAAAATATGATACTATGCAACGATTTGGCTTTGACATGATGCCGATTTTGACTTGGTCTACGAGACGATTAAATATTATTTTTCACAAAATAATCGTGAAATACTAATAATAATTTAACTATAGTTCTTCATATTGATCAAAGCACGTAAAGAATGAAATGACTAGATACATGCTGATTCGGGGTAACTCTTGAAACAATTCGGATTGTACAGAAAGTGATGCGGTAATATGAGCACCAGCGGATACAAACGACCATCACTTTACATTGGAGAGGCCTTCAAAAGCTCAAGCCGAATGATCGTCAGAGCTCTAGTGTGACTATTTACAGAAAATACCATTGCCAGAACACTTTGTCAATGATCCCACCACCAGTCCGAACAGCGAGATGCAATGTTTCAGATACTGGAGGAACACCCCAAAGTAACGGCAGGGCTACGGTCATGGTTAGCTTCTCATGTAGCCCGTCATTGCTGGCCTTCTCGGCAACAACCACCTAGAGATAGTATATGCCTTACAAGTTCAGTGGTCAGAAAAGAATTGATGTTTATCAAGCGAATCTCAAAAAACTACAGAGACGGCCATAGAGTTACTTACGAGTTGTTTAATCAAAACTATGAAAATCAAAATCAATCTTCTTATAGTATAACATTCTTTAGTTTAATTGAAACTCATTCAAAATCTTATATAAAAACACAAAATCAATAATGAAAACTGAAATCACTTTACGAAATAAAATGATTTCTTATAAAGAGAATTTTGAATATTATACTTTGATGAAGGAGAAAATCCATTTTGGATTTTGAATATTACTGATTTATAAAACCAGAAACATAAAATCTAACAGTTTTCAATCACTTTATAAAATAAGATGATTGTTGTAAAGAGAATTTTGAATATTATATTCTGATGAAAAAGAAAACAGAAACTGTAAACCATTTTTTCTGATTTTTTTGTTTTCTACTTCCGTTTCAAAAAAAGAAGAAGAAACAAACATTTCTATTCACTGAAACAGAAATAGAAAACCTGAAACAGAATCGATACCAAACAGGCCCTTAGCATTAATATATCCAAACATACGTGTCGAATAGTACATAAACTATAGAGCATGTAACATGGTGGTTGTTTTTGAAAGATCAATTTTACGTCGACAGTATTCAGCGATTTTCCTATGTTAAAAGAAAGGTGCAACTGTCTTGAGCGAAGGCTGGAAAAACTTACACGCTATGAAACTACAGACTACAGAGACAGATAAACCAGAGTTCAACAGCGACTCACCTCACCACCATGCTCAATGACAGTGTCCTCCACAACATCACTGAGCATCTCAATTGAGCGGCAGAATCCAATGATGCAAAGCCTTCTGCCCATATCATGACCCTGCAGTCACCAATAGGACAACGGGTCAATCATCGAAGAGGGAGTAACTATGTTGTGTTCTAGGATGATCAGTTGGCTCACATTTGTCGCTGCTATGTCAAAGAGAGCACCTAAGCACAGACTCTGACTTGGATCCATGTAATCTTTCTCTTGAAACCGTTGATATCTTCGAGAAGCTTTCAATCTTCCTTGCTTCTTTTCATGTTAAGAACATCAGTTCAAATCAGTATCTTCTAGCAAAGAAAAATTATGATGAGTTCAATTGCTACCCCCATGGGTATATTGCAATCTTTGAATCCAAGTTAGAAAAAATATTAATAACAGTTGAAATTGGTCTAAATACAAAACAACGTGAACAACAGGCAACTAGCCAATTACCTCTGACGAAGTGATGCGCCTTGGAACTAAGGAGCCCCCAATTTGGATTAGCCCATCATACGTGAACAAGGTCACTTTATCCTCAGGAACCCATTGGATAGCTGCAAATGCATACGAGTCTCAAATTGTGAAGTAGAAATACCTTAACTCCAACACATGCAAATCAGCAAGGAAGCAGAAGACAACAGAAGTGCACTGAACAAAAGAATTGCAGATACATTAGCAAAAGGAATCCAAGGGGTACAAAAGCCGGTGGGATTCAATTCAGAATCTGTCCGCAACAAAAATGCAATTTGAATACACACACTTGTGGCAACTCATCTGAGTCAGATGATTGGAATTAAAACAGCATCCGATTGTGAAACAACAGCCGAACATGCATATGCTGGCCCATCAGGACACGCCACCTACCGAGCAAGTCCCATAAGCAACATAATATGATCAAATGCTATAGTTCCCCAATCGGTAAAGATGCTTCGATAACCAAGATCTCATTGATCTTTAGCCTGTTTACCAACCACTTCATTCTCGTTCTTATTCGACGATCTCACTACTGCTGTCCTTGTTTCCCAATGAATCTTTGACAAGATAAGAGATCGCATTGCACGACCAAGCTAGCAACCGACATGATAGAAGTGAATAATCTAGATTCTGCGAGTACTATAAAGCACCGGAATTATAAAATCAGACAGAGTTGAATGGTAGGATCGAATCATTTAATAAGGGTTCTGACCACCTCAGCTACCCTATTTGGTTAATGTTGATCTGCATGCAAGCTTCAATCAATTCAATCTTAGTGTTTAAAAATCAACTCTACCAAAAGTTCCGATCATTGAACAGAAGGCCCGTGATATAATATATCCACCACTTAACCTTCAAACATCAACATTCATGAGTAATCCAACAATCAACCCACAATATCGCCACATAATCAAACAACCCGATCAGAATCCACCAAAAATCCTCATCACAAATCAATTAAACAACAAATCGAACACAATCACATACAACTGTTGTCGGAATTCTGATGCTCCCAAGGATACAACCCGTACAAATCCTCATCGCCACCACTGCCAAGGAAACTCCCCGATCCGGAACCTGAACCTCGAGCCACGAGCCGCAGCAGCGGTGTCCGAGACGGCGGCGATCGAGGCGACGAGGAGCAGCAGCCTCGGTGGAGGGAGGAAGAAGAGCGAGAAGAGGAGGAGAGGGGGAGGGAGGGAATGGAGGGGAAGCAGAGAGTTTCCGCCATTGAAAGCAAAGGAATGGAAGGAATCTGTGAGGGGAAGGAAGGGAAATGGAATCTGTGGGAAAAAGAGAGGAGAAGAGGAAGAAGGGAAAGGGAAAGGGAAAGGGAAAGGAAAGTGGATTTACGCCACAAGTGTGGGAAAGGGGAACATGCAGAGGCCAGATTATATGGAAAGGGGGAGTGAAAAAAAGGTCCAAAGTTCAGGCCCAAAAGTTGAGTTGAATGGCCTTGTGGAATTCATGTTACCAAAATTGAAATTGGACGCATCACAACAGCGACAAATATCAAAACGATGAAATATATGTACTTTTGTTACAATGCACAGATACCTCAGCTCAATAAGCTTTCTGTCTTAAAAAAGGAAAAATTGGAAGGGAGCTAAACATGTATTACTATCGAATATCATTCTATGAAATAATGAAAATGCTTTCATTTCATTCCCTTATCAACCATGGCCAAATTTGAAGTTATTGTGTGACGAAGGAAGGATATACTGATTATAATACTTCTCCTTTTAAAGGTTTCCCACTTAATGATGGATACTTGAAAGGATTTTTTGATTTCATTGTTGAAACCTTAAAATTTAAAACAATAATAAAAATAAAATAACCAATATTAAAAACTAAAATCATCTTATAAAATAAAATAATGTTTTTTTTATAAAAAATTTAATAAAAATTTCTAATAAATATAACCTATTTTTCTAAATCCTCATCGAATACCTTTTTCACCCAGTCCCACCCATTCTCATTCTCATCCCCAACCCACCCCACACCCTCTCCTTTCTCCTTCCCCGCAATCTTCTCGCGAACTTCTCCTCCCCGCACTCGGGTCCATTGCCGCCGTCGCCGCCGCTCCATCGCCCGCCGTACCTCTCCTCTCATCCTCCACCCCACACATCACCCCCTCCTCTCATCTCCCCACCTCCACCTCTCATCTTCGTCTTACTCCATGGCGACCATCGACCACAATTTTCAACGCCAACCTCGTAAATATGGGGTTTTCCATTCTCATCAACTCGATTTTGAGTTCGCTTGTTTGGAATTCAACTACGATTCTAGTTTTTGGATGTTCGATTCGATCGGTCACTGATTGATAATGTTGTTTGATTAGGTTCTGCTCGGTGACATGTGGACTGGGAAATCGAGTCTCGTTTTGCGCTTCGTCAAAGGCCAGTTTCTCGAATTCCAAGTCTTGAATTCTGATTTTTTTTTTCTTTGTATGATTTGTATGTTGATAGTGATGATGAAGTTTATTGATGGCGTGTGATGTGGTTGTGTGTTTATGTGGGTAGGAATCTACGATTGAAGCGGTTTTTTCCTCCCAGACATTGGCGGTGAACGATACGACCGTGAAGTTCGAGATATGAGATACTGCTGGACAGGTAAGGGTTTTACTTGTTCCGGCCGGATTCCGAGTATGAGTTGTTCGGGCCGGGATTTCGACGGACGTAGTAATTGCTCAGATCGGATTTCGACGGATATAGTAATTGTTGTGTTCGGAGTTGCCTCGGTCGGATCCTGACGGGCGTTTTACTTGTTTCGGTCGAGCTTCGACTTAAGTATTAATTGTTCAGGACGTTTTTAGTTTTTTTTTTTATAAATGTATTATTTTATTTTATAGACGTATTATTTAAGATGGGTAGAAATGAGATGGTAATTATGGGATTCTATGAAAGTTAATGATATATTTTTGTAATAAAATCTTTCAAATGATATTTTTGGGATATTTTTTCAAAGATTTATTGAATATAGTAATAAAATGAAACATAAAACATGAACAAAAAATCATTTTCTTCTTATTTTGTATTTTTATTTTCGATTCACCCTATTTAAATGCAAGAATTAGAAACAAATTTTTTCTTTATCAATCAATAAAATAAAAATTAAAAACAACCGTTATATCCAATCCGACCATAGAAATATGTTAGTATTCGGCAAGGTTTCGAACTAATCAGTCTACTCCTCGCTGATGATCATCATTAGGACTCAGGTCTAGGAGTGTTCTTCTGAAATGCACATAAAATGTTTATAAGCACTTTAATTGGTTGACTACATATCTTATGACTTACTTACCTTGCAACTTATACACCAGTTCGACAACCAAATCAGAAACATCTATTAGAATGTTTTTGAAACTATACTTCCGGTTTATAAGTCATAAACACGAGTATCAGTTATTCACAGATTTTTCCTTCAGTTGTACGTGTTTTGATGATACATGAGTGAGATGTGATGTATATTATGGTGCAAAGATTTAACACAATAGACCATTCATATTGTCATTCGAAAGAAGCACAATTTTGAAGAAATTGTTTCATTCCATATATTGTCCCTGAACATTACAGTGATCAGGAAAATGAACAGATGAGAGGGTATTGAACTAGAATATTGGAGTTAGTCCGACAGAAGATCGCAAATGGCATGTAACAATGGAGCTCTTTGATCACTAATCTACTTTTGATTTTACATACGAACAATAGAGAACTAATGATGTTAATCGAAAATGTCCATCACAAAGGCGCCATCAACCGTGCATATGCCATCCACTTTAACGGATCGTTCTTCGAGCTTTAATCACCTACCAATGTACAACATGAAAATCTCTGTCGAGGGGCAAAAATCAGAAAATCAGTTACTCCACTACTAATGACAGGAATCAGTTACTAATATTTATTTATATTTAAATAATTATAAAGTTATTTTTTGAAGGAAAAAATTTCTTTTGAAAAAAATTTCAAGTACCACAAATGACGATATAAGTTTATTTTTCTGATTAGAAGTTAAAAAGATAATATTTTAAAATATATATGGAGTCAATATATTCTTATTTTTCTGATTAGAAGTTAAAAAGATAATATTTTAAAATATATATGGAGTCAATATAAAGAATATATTGGATAATTGAGTAAAAATTTGAATCTCTATAATAAAAACTAACACCGTAACATTGTATAATAAGAATATGGATAAAGATGGTCTAAGGATCTAGACGGTTCACAAAGCTATGCTCATTATCAACTATATCATCAAAGACAACATGTAGTATTCATATGAGTGCCTTATTCTGACATGGTAATCAGATTCTTCACTTTAACCAGACGTCTTTCCCGTACCTGTTATGAGCATGGATCAATATATGTGTAGTAAACAATTTGTGATCATATGGTTAAATTGTGCATTCAATCATGCATATGGCAATAGTATGTTCATAACATGGATCACACAGCAGTAAATACATATAAATTAATCAAGCAACATTCATGCCTTCTGTTAAACATTACAAGTTTATCTTACCAGTTCATTGATCAGACTCGTCACCGTCATGCACAAAACAACTTGCCATAGACCCAAGAGGCGGGATCGGATGGATGAAATGAAACTCAAAAGTTTATAGAATCCATAATCTAATCCAAAACTTTCTAATTATCTTTCTAATATTTCGAATCACAAAACACAAAAGCGGTCGAGATGAGAGTGATTCGCCTGCATTAACCGCTGCACCTCTCAAGATTTGGATCGCCGACCAGCTTGACATCAAGGTCGGGTACCTAAGATCAGAGGTGCAGGTGGAAATGCAGATGACTCACACCCATCATACATATTAACACCATCCATTTCTGCCTTCATCCATGAAATGATTAGTTTCTTGAGATTTTGAAGAATACGTGCCATGTTCTTGTTTCTATTTATAGAGAGCACAAGAAACCTTAGGGTTAGGGTTTGGAATTTGCTAGCGGCATTAATTTGGAAGATAGTGTATTAAGATTTCCTCAATATATTGAACAGTATATGCTCTGTTTTATGCTCCCCTCGGGCTTGCGCGCGATGAGTCCAGAGAGGCGGCACGTGAACTGGAGCTCCTCGGTCACATTGCTTCACAATTCTTCACCTGATATGGGACCCACAGTTTTTAAACCGTTAGGGGTTCACATGTTAGTCGGATATATCTATGGATCGATCTATTCAAATCGCGAGAGGGCAAAGGTGACGCATGGATATATGGTACACGTGGGTTGATCGGATGAACCGCCTCTTGACGAGTTGATGATGTGTAGTAATCGATAATTTTGATATTCAATTTACATGCCGTCTATCAACAACTTTATGTCTTATATAGACACTGTAAGTTATTTATCTATCATAGTAATTGAAAAAAAATGATTTCTTTATTAAATGGATTTTGGATTTAGACGGTTTATTTACGATTTAATGATAATGGTTCATTGATTTACCTAACCCATATTACATTGGTCAGTAATTAACTTCAAATATGGTTCATTGATTTACCTAACCCATATTACATTGGTCAGTAATTAACTTCAAATATCAAATTTCAGATAATGAATTGTTTGGTTTTGTTTCCTTCTCTTCTTTTTTTTTTTTTTTTTGTGCCACTGGACCTGCATTTTCAAACATCGACCATCCATTTTCTGTTTGCGCTCAACTGGCCTGTCAGTGTTTGTTTTGGGTTGAGCCCCTCTTGAGTCCTTTTAGGTTGGGCTGGGCTTGACTATCTATCTGCAGGGTGTATCAGAGCGTTCCTCCCTATGCTGCATAACAACAATGGGTAACATGTGAGACAAATAGCTTAATCGGATGAAGGTGATCTTCAAACAGCTTTCCCGAATCAATGGGAAGGAGAGTGCTAAAAAATGATTGTCAAACAAATTAACCGTAGCATTCCTCAGGTGAAAATTTCGTACAATCATTTGGTTTACACATTAACTTACAGTACACTAACTTTTACACACATTGGTTTACACTCATTTTAACCGTACCATATAGATAAATCTGGCTCGACTAACATTAAGATGTTACAATCATTCTACACGCTAACTAACTTTTACACACATTCTAAGCTTTGAATTGTTATTCTATGGAAAGAATATTCTCCGACCTATTGTTTTTTCTTTTTCCCGACCTATTGATTACGAAAGGACTTGATGCTTGATTACGATGTTACAAAAAACGTTATCCGTTATGATGATTATGGGAAATGTAAAACGTCTGTTTCTCCTTCAATTCTTCTAAGCATCCCCCATCATCATGGTAGATAAATGATGTTTAGTTAACATATGAATTTTTAATTATTTATTGCATTTAAACGATGATAACATTTTGGAGACGTATATGAGTTTGTTGCGTGATACATGAGAGTTCCTAAACCACGAGTGATAAGTGATATGAACAGAATTAACCAAGACAATGCACCTGAAAACACAGCTTCCATTATGGTTAAATTAAGAGACATGGTCGAATCCTGACCAATGTACTGTTTTATTATTGATTCGATGATAAGTTATTTTTTTCTTTAATCATAAGAATCAAGAATTCGATATTTTCTAAAGATATAAGAAAACAACCTTACTCTTTCACATCATGCACTAATCGATGTCTAATGGTTTTCATGTACAATTTTTATTATCGGGTGGTTTCGTGTATCAAAACATAATATTAACGATAGATTTTCTTTTTTTTTAGCGAAAGAAATAATTCGTCGTTATTTTATGGTGGACGTGTTTGAAGGGTTGTGTTGATATGTTGTTTTATGTTTGAAATTATCAATCGCGATATGAACACGATCTAAAGTGTTTAATTAAATTAAGATTTAAGACACATACGAAATATAGGAGATTGCTATTTTAAGATAATATTTTATATTTTCAAGATAATTCTTTCATAAAAATTTTAAGACAAAAATCTTTATTATATAATAATAATAATAATTATTATTATTATCTTGAAAATATATTAAGAAACTTACCAGCTTTCCCACAAACTAAAACTCCCATAGATGTCTCAAGACTCTCAACCACACCTTCAACCCCCACTTTGGTACCTTACCACATTCCACACGGTACACCCAAAAAGAAAAAAACAGACCCGTTTCAAACCCAAAAAAACAGAACACTGGAATCAAAATACTTTGAATTCCTCAAATCAGTGGTTTACACGGTAAGGTAAATTCCAACAGAATCTATTCACATCAAAACATTCCTTTTTTTGGATTCTGTTTTCACTTGTTTTTCCTTTTCTCGTTCTATATAGAAACTGGTGAAGATCATGGGAAGGCACGGTGGTGGCGACAGAGGCGGCGATGCGGTGGAGGATGTGAAGAAAGATGGCGGCGGCAACGGTGGTGCTGTCACGGTGGTCTTGAAACTTGATTTGCATTGCGAGGGTTGTGCGGAGAAACTCCGACGATGGTTGAACCACCTTGATGGTGAGTGCAAGTGAATTTTGCCGTAATTCTGTAACCATTCTTTCAATTGCTTCCCTATTTTCATTAAAAAGAACTCATATGTGGTAACCGCTAACCTTTTACTTGTTACATACACCCGCACTTTTAGAAATCAACGTCCACGTTACGACTTCACTCTTAGTGGGTCATTATAAAGAATCGTTTTTCATGTTGACAGACGAACACATGTCCTTTCACTGTATTATGATCTCATTTGCAGATATTTTGAGAAACTTTTCGGAAGACCACTCATCCCAACTTTATTCCGAAATTAAACGTGGCTATCGAAAAAGGATGTGCACCTTATTATTATAGATAATATTATCAAATCGTTTAATTTTTTCCTTGGGATATTGTACACACCCTATTTGAAGAACGCAACGTCCTTGTTGTGATTTCAAACATGACACATAGTCCTAGAACCTTTCCCGTTAGGTGGTTGACCCGGACCTAGTCCACAGATCCACCACACGGTTGCAGGATTGCTCTGATATTAATCTGTAACGTCACGATCAATTCTCGTTATCGGGTCGCTCTGACAATTGGCTGCACACACTAACACTAGTCCTTTCATCATAAGAATTTTTTTAGAAGGTCACCCATCACAACATTACTTCATGAAGGACGTTTAAATACGGGGTTTTAAAGTGATTGGATACTGAAAAGAAAGATGCACGATATAGGTTGTACTAACAAATCGTTTAAATTTTTCTTTGGGATATTACAAACGTATTGGTGAACAATTAAAAATTAAAACATCAACTGTCAAGACTAAACATAATTGATAGATGTTTGTTTTGTGGGATATTATGGATGTTGGGGTTTGTATAATTCATAAACAGATTTCATCATCAAAATGAAAAATGAACGAGTTTTCAGATAAGTCGATCTAGTGTTGATTTGTTGAATAACTTTTGGATAGTGTGCAAAAGGATACTATACTTTGTAGTACATCTTTTGCTTGAAAAAACTGTAAAACCACAATGAATGCAAATCATGATTCTAAAAATTATGCTTGCTCACTTTGTACTCAACAAACCAGCATTGATTTTTGCTTTGTGTGTGGGCCATTGGGTATCATTGAATTAGGTGTCCAAGATGTACAAACAGAGCTATCAAGTAACAAGCTCAAAGTGTTAGGACGTGTGGATCCCGTTGGAATGAAGGAGATGGTGGAGCATAAGATCAAGAAGAAGGTCGAATTGGCGGCATCTCCGAAGATGGAGGCTGTCAAGGAAGGCGGCGTTGAGGAGAAGATGCCGGACAATAAATCGGAGAAGAAGAATAAGGTGGATGATAATGAGAAGAAATCTAAAGAGGTTGAGAACTTTTAAGTATTTTGAAATATGCAAATTACAGAGTGGAAGGTCAAATGAGTTGGATCATTGCGATATTCAATTGAGATGATCCTATTTGGTCTAATTTTATCGATTACATGTATGAATATGATCATATATATATCTAAACATGTTTTAAGCTTATAGCGCGTTTCTACAAGAGCACATGCTGTATAAGTTTGCCTTTCGTCATTATAAGTTTCAGCGTTTGTTAAAGTGAGTTCAACTTTGTAATCGATGGTACTAATCGATGCTTTCCTACTTATATTCCATGATTTCGCAGCCGCCTGTAACCACAGTGGTTTTCTCAACGAGAGTCCATTGTGATGATTGTGCTCAGAAGATCAAGCGTATCGTCAGCAAATATGAAGGTCTGATCTCGTTGACCCATTGCGTTTGTTGCTCAATCACCTTTTCGCCGTTGTATTCTAATCGATTCGATGTGGTTGATGATCTGATGGCAGTCTTGTGAAATATGACAGGAGTTCAAGATGTAAGTGTGGACTCACAAAAAGATTTGATCACAGTTAAGGGTGCAATGAACGTGAAAGAACTCTTACAATACTTGAACATGAAATTGAAGAGAACCGTGGAGATCGTCTCTGCTGCATCCAAGAAGGATTCGGCTGACAAGAAACCCAAAGAAAGGGGCGGAGACAGGAAAGGAGTAGCACAGTCGGCCAGAGATGTAAGCAAAGATGCAAGGGACAATGTCTCCAAAGTCGAAGTGAACAAAATGGAGTACTATGGAACCCCTTACGGCTATGGTGCATACACATATGATCCGTCGAGCAGCTCGAGCTCAAGTTCAAATGGCTACATGATGGAGCATTCTCATCCGTCTTATCATGGACAACCGGGTTATGGATCATACTTCCTAGAACCGATGCATGGTCCATATCCTGTAGAACCTCACGGGAATGGTTACATGGGGTATCATCAGGCACCGGACATGTTTAGCGATGAAAACCCAAATGCTTGTTTCATAATGTGATGCGCGATGTAACATTGGAATGAGAAGTCCTTATGTTGGCATTCAAATCCTCATTTGTGTAGAAAATCATGCAACAAGAGAACCGAGACTAAAAAATTTCATTGACGGATGCATTCAATCTACAAGCCAAGAGAACCTAGACTACGAAGTCCGTTCAATGGTGAGGCCAAACTTATAGCAGAACATACATCATATACATGGAGTTATCAACAAAGAGACCGGTTGATGCCACAAGGTCTACGCTGCTCCGTTATATGTAGTTCGTTACTTAAGTATTGTAATTCGACCTGATTTATAAAGTATAGTGCAAAATTACTATAGTATAGAACTATAACATGCAACAATTCTGACAATTCATCAACAACCCTGACAATTCCAATCATGAATGCTTCAAAATTTCGAGTTCCAAATAAAACAACCCAATTATCATAGTATACACAACGTTAAAAGATTGCTTCCTATGCCATCAGATCAGAAGCGTTACAAAGAAAAACTACTGCAAAAAATTAGGGTTTCTGATAATCAAACTTTACCATGCAGACAATGATTTCCCTCGGCCGCAATAATTCACAGAAAGGTGAGGGACGTTTCCCTCATCTTTTCGTCGGTGATTTTGATTATAAATACTTCTCTGTGCTTTAATTTTTCATTCTCTTCGAAAGACAAATTGAAACCATGAAAAAATTGCAAAACTATTTTCGTAGAACTTGTTGGAAATTGTGGATCTTTTCTACTCAGATGATTCTGGGCAATGATCGAATATCAGTACGAATCATGGGCATTATGAGATTTTGGAAGTAGTTTTTTCTGATAGATTGTGCTGTTTCATTCAAGCCCTAGGGTTAATGTGGATTGATGATCGGACATTTTGTCATGAGTATAGATTTTCGGGCAGGAAATGAATAGGGGTGATGATGCAATGGACAAAATATGTTAGGGTAATTTTTCGTTACGATTCATCAAATGTTAGGGTCCAAGTCCGGGAGACTGAAGACTAGTCCGATATGTCAACTCATGTTCGTCCCAATAGAGGGAGCTTAGTTCCGCTAGGCTCGAGTTTGGTCTTGTGGATGGGGAAAACTGATGTATTAGTTGAGGTTTGGCCGCTTTTTCGGCTCGAATTTATATATGGGTGATTTAGCTGAGGTTGCTGAATGAATATTTGATGATCTGATTAGCCAACTGGACCAACTCAACACTATTGTCAGGTACTTGTTCATCTTACTATGAAGTACGAAGGATCCTGTGTGTTTATCTGGACCAGGTTGAATCTCGTGATAATGGCGGGCGCTGGGTATTTGCGGGCAAAGCCATGTTGATGGTTATGTTAGAGTCTCATTCCAGTAGATTTTGTTACAGAATAAGATGTCTCGCATGGATTTTACCTATGTTACTTGAAGTCGGGTGTAGATGGCATGTATAAGCATATCTATGTAGATGTTACACTTGCCAATTTTTGGGAATTATGTATCAGCACATTGTCGAGCTTACAAGTTACAACTCTCCAATCTGCGCTGCTTCCCGTGCTTCATCATCTGATATGAACCTTGGAACATATCATGGGAACATAGAGCTCTCTCGCTGGCAAACTATACTCACCTCAAAGACATTAGCGATTAAGATGTAGGAAGCGTGGTTCACGCATAGCATCAAGTAGCTGCCCGGTGCAAGCTTGTGGTTCTAATATGTCGAATGAACAGCATTCTTGTGGCGGCTGAAGGTCTGAACTGAAGCTAGTGGTCTTGTAGCCTTCCAGTTGGTTGTTCCACAGGCGAAGACATGACAATGCTTATGCCGGATTAAGGAGTCGTCTCAAAGGATTCTCATCTTGTGGCATGCATTTCGCCTATGTTACTTGGACTCGGCATGTGTGCATGAGCATACAAGCATGTGTCTAAATGTTACACTTGGATCTAGTTTTACTCTCATGCCCGAATGTGAATCGTGGAAGAAAATAGTCCTTCAGGTTTGCTGAACAGTTGGATGTATGAGAAGCTCCGTCAGACAGAAACAATTATCAGGATGTGATTGAATGACTTCTCATGGATCTATCCGGCAAGAACCAGCTGATTCCTTATATGCCTTATCTTATTTGTGGTGTCTTATATGCCTCGTCGAGATGATGCGAACCTTATCTTATTTGTGACAGTATAAAACTTTAGTGATTACGCTCTAATACAGAAATAATCTGTGTATTTAAGCTGCATTGTTCCCAATCACTGATTAGGCTCTGCTTTCTTCAACCCAAAACCAATAATGTTTTCCTGCTGAAGTTCATTGCAGATTTCGTTCCTATGTACATATTCGATTGCGAGTTATGCGATCTGTAGGTGAGGTCAGAGGTGTGTGATCAAGAGGAGAGTTTAAGGAGTTCTCTGCTCAGCTGCTGGGAGTGAACTTTAGACTGGGGCTAAATGGTTTGAGTTCGAGATGCATCCTTCCGCCACCATGTTTCTGTAGATGCTGTCGGAATGGATTGAAAAATTTTCACGAAGCAATGAACCAGGAACTACTTTTGAACGTAAAAACACAGTTAAGGGATACAGTAATCCAAGCTTGTGTCGGTTCAATGAAGATTCTCTATGGTAGCATGCAGTACAAACCCACCGTCAAAGGATGCAGTAAGTTACGCTTTCTATCCAATCTAATTCATGAGAATTATAGTGTTCCTCGTTAAGTGCAATCCTCATGTGATTTCAGTCATTTAAGCATGATTTTTAAATTTTATTGTTACTGGTTGATATTATTGTTGTCGAACATATGCATGATAGTATGCCGCGTCATGACGTAGTAGAATCATACATCAGAGACATGTCTGAGTCTTTCGTTATGGATCTGATTGAAGATTGTTTTCTCACGAATGTGACTGCAGTGTGGGGAAGTACAGGCTGTGTCTTGCTTAGATAGCAATGTGACCTTGAGCTTTTCACCCACTCATGAAATGAGTGAATTCACTCTAGGTATATATCTCATTTGGGTTCCTTTCCTGGATCAAAAGGCAGTGGATATATTAAGTGACCACACACACCGATATAAGTATAACTGTGATGGCCAGTGCTTTTATTATGTCCCGATAATCCTTGCTCTACGTGATATAACCATTCGAGTTTCACTCTTATCTTCGGATATCTGGCATAGGAATTAGGAAATTCCGTGTATAATCTGGCATTCTATGGAGAAAACTATTTCCGTTGAGACTCAAACCTGTCAAAGGCGCTCTTGACATAAGATGTCTAACCAAACTTGGCCCTCTTTCGTGCATCAATCAACAGAGGTCAATTTTTTGTGACCTACAGTAAGACGAAATTCTCTGTGATGAAGTGATCATTGACTTTAATGTGTTTAGTATGTTGCTGTTGAACAGGGTTATTTGATTACCAATGCTGATGCCTTCCTGGTGTGAAGCAAGCCGATTACGCTATATGGTTGTTATTGTGGTGACAGGACTTGGAAATGTGATTAATATCAGTTTTCAAGTGTATGTGGCTAGGAGGGAACGAGCCCGAGACCATAGTCTTGCAGCTTTCGTGCCTGATGGTTTACCTAGCTCTTCCTTGACCCCTCAACATATGCAGATGTTGGAAAAGGCGAATAAACGTCTAGTAATCCACATGATTGAATCATCATTAAGATTTGTGCATCGGTCGTGCAGTAGCAGTACATCGGGGTATTTGATCCAGCGTGGTGTCTTGGGTCTCGGCGGCACTGTAGAATGCGACTATACATGCATGGTCCTTGAGCACGCATGAGACACCTTGGCTTTGTGGCTAACATGTAGACACAATTACACAGCCACATTGTCCTTCATTGCCCATGTAAACTGCATTTATCCTCTCACGTGCTTCTGTTTCTCATGTTTGCTGGTCTCTCATGCTATAAAAACGTAGCAATGCATGGTACTGATCATGACCTACAACGAATACCGTGATGGCCGAAGTGGCAGCAGCTGCAAAGAGTGTCAAGAGAAAGACGGGATCAGGTGTGATCAAGAGAGTCATGGGAAAGCTTGAAGCGAGTTTGAGAGGAATGCGGGGCGGGTATTTTGTTGTCATTGCAGCTGAAGGCAACGAGCCTAGGAAGTTTGTCGTCGGTTTGGATTTGCTGAATGATCCCGAGTTCCTGGACTTGTTGAAACAGGCCGAAGAGGAGTTTGGGTTCAAGCACGAGGGCGCTCTCGCTCTACCTTGTCGACCGGAAGAGCTGCAGCGGATTATCTGGAAAAGGAAAGATGTTCATGGTTGTTAGAGTATTAGTATCTTGATAGTTCTCCATTTTTGAAGAACTTTTTTCCCTTTCCCAACCAAGATCATCTTGCCTTACGTCTTGCTCTGTAACCAATCTTCACTGAGGAAGTACATTGAAATAATCTCAGGTTGTAAATCGGACTGGTGGAATTGAACTCATGAGTCCGTGACTTGTGACCACTTATTCGAGAAACCTGTCGACACAGGCGCAAAGTATTAAATCTCTCTCTGTGCTTCGTTTAGTTGTAAGAAAAATACAGTATAAACATTTAGCATCGCTCTTACGATACTAAATGGTGTATAGGTGCAACGAGTTCTCATGTTGAGCGTACCAGAACCTTGAACATCCGATCAAAGAGAGGTTTGGACAGATTTTTGAAAGACATCGCCTAACATACCAACAGTTTATATTGGATTACCGTACAAAGATCAAGTATGGAGCCAACTCACCGTTAGAAGAAAGGGGAAAATACAGGGGCATAGGATGGTGAATGAAAGAATCGTTCAATATAATTACAAGTGAATCATTGCAAGACAAAGGCAATGAGATCATGGTGGTGACTATTTGCAACAAATCCGCCCACAACATCCCAGTTTCACGTCAGAGATCAAATTTGATGAGAACGAGATATATATAATCATATTTTTGTTATGAATAGTAAAAAAATTGTTTGCAACAAGACACCAATATATTGAAAATTTTGATTTTCATCTTTCACAGGTATGTTAAAATTATGTGATTGACGAGTATGAGGAGTTGATTATCATTAAGAATGAATTTTATATAAGACATTTCGACACTCAAATTTTATTATTTCTCCATTTTTTAACCAATTGAGAGTGAAATTTTCGAATGAGATTAACACACTAATAATAATCTTCATGGAGACAGAATGTTATTTTGATCTCATTGATTTTTTGTTACCTTTTTAAACCGTGAATATACAAAATCTAGTTGTAGATGTCTATAAATGGACGTGACACCCTAACTGTAAGATAAACGAAAAATTAAGTGAGAAAAATAAATATTGCTAAGAAGTGGGGGGTCATGTACGGAGTGTACCGCGTTTTTTTGGGTACGGCCCACATGACCTGGGCATGTCACGATTTTCCTCCGCAATAAATGTAATACAGGCTACTAGCGGAGGCCCATTCAAAGGGCCCAATAAGGCCCATATCCCATGTGCTCATCTTACCCTCTTCGAATCTTCACTGTTATACATTAAACCGAGGGAAAGGTAGGAGAATGTTTGATATTAATTTCTATTTCCACGCATGAAACAGAAATAGAAATAAAAAGTAAAAAAATAATTTCGTAATTGGTTTTGATTTCATTTCAAAAAAATCACTTTATTTTCTTAAGTAATTTTGATTTTTGTTATTATTTTTTTATTTATATTATTGATTTTTATAGTTTAAAACAGTAATACCAAACAATTTCAAAAAAAACAAGAGCCTCATACACATTCAGAACAAAAAAACAAAGGAATATTATAATACAATTTGCCCCATCCCACGTATAAAGCGTACATTACATTGTCACAACAAAAGCAAGACCAAGGAAGAAGAATCCGACAAGCTACAACCATGAAACAAGAGAGACTGAAGAGCCTGGCGAGGCTCAAGCATTTCATGACGAAGATCAAGAAGGCAAAGACGTTTGTGCAGCTTGTCACGGTAAGGAAGAATTCGACGTGTGACAATGGCAACGAAGAGGAACCATTGGTTACTGCAGGATTGAAGAAGGTTCCTCCAGGACATTTTGTTGTCTCGACAGTGGAGGGTACTGAGGAGGAGCGGTTCGTGGTGGAACTGAGGCAGCTGAGGAATCCCGCGTTCTTAAGGTTGCTTGAGAAGTCGAGAGAGGAGTATGGAGGAGGCGGCTCGTTTAGACAGGAAGGAGTGTTGGCTCTTCCTTGTCCAGCGCACGAGTTGAAACAGATTTTGGAGGACACGACATATTAGATCTTAGCGGACGACGAGGTTACAGAAGTATCGAAGAATTTGAGGCTACCGTCTTACTCCTGTTTCTCTCTTTCTTACGCGATCAGAAGTTTCTGCCCGAATCCAAATTCTTGGGCGGGAACTATGCATTCAATCGTCAAATGTATGATTCAATTGTTGATCACAATGTCGCCGATCATACATCAAGAAAATTGTACTTAGGAGGCGCATTACATACTCTTTTCTGTTGTCTGAACGAGAGGCCGAATCACATCACAGACTGCTGTGTAGAAATTGTACGAGCTGCGTAGCTTCACTTTTCACTTGGTCTCTTCTAAGCTTTCCTGTGCTCGTCAACGGGAATGGCTTCCTCCACAAAATAAACATCTTTGGCACGTTGAACCTGCACAAAAACATCACACACATTATTCATGATGCAACTTTTCTTTTGAATTAGACTGCGCAGGAGAAACGAGAAAGCAAGGTGTACCCTGTTAAGTCTTTATCTCGACAATGTTGCTTCAAGATTCCGCCTGTCAAGTAGAAGTCTCTGCTGCTGGCAAAGTCATCAAGGGCTCCATCGGACCATTCCCAATCTTCTTTTAGTTGAATACACGCAATGACGATCTCACTAAGATGCCTGTGTGCTAATCCAACCACCACAACGAGGTATATTCCGGGATGTTGCGATAACACAGCTTCCACCTACATTTTTATAACCCAAGATGAATTCAATTGATCGAACTCAGGCTGAGAACTTGAGAATTTCCATTAGTGAATGATTCCTGAAAAAACGAAAAGACACAAGCACAGCGCAATCGGTACCTCTTCTGGGTAGACATTTTCCCCTCCGCTTTTTATCCTGTCATTTCTATGTCCAATCAGCCACAATTCCCGTCATCCTCGATCCGCCTGATGTCCCCTGTGTCAAACCACTCTTCCTCACCAGGACCGGTTACCATGAAGGAAGACTGACTCCAGTAACCAAGCATGACGTGCGGCCCTCGAGTCAATATCCTACCCCTGTCAGAAGAAGCTGTCTCGTGGTCGACCATGATCTCGATATGAGGCGCAGGCTTGCCAACACAAATACCTCCTAATTGTAGAATGTGGTTCGATCTTGGTCCATCACTTGTCTTTTGGTCCTGCTGCTTCTCAATTTTGGGATCATAGAGCAGCATGAAGGTCAAAGAAGAGCACGTCTCGGTCATACCTACATGACACAGGAAGAAATAGTAAGCCAGCAGCAAAAAGCAAAACATCAGCTTGATTTAAAAGCTAGTTAATTTCCTTTTTGGTATGCTCAATTCTGGGGGTACAGCTTCGCCATTATGGACCAATACTACGGTTTTTCACATTCATTTTGTCAGTGATTATTCTTGCAAATAGTCAAATACCGGGGAAAAGGGAGCCACAATGCTTTTTTATGAACGGATCAGGAGGCCGGCAATGAAGACATATAGAATAGTAACATAAGCAGAGAAAATTTTCGTGTAAGGGAAGAATGTGATCACATCCTCCAAAAGCTTGGCTGCAAGACTTCCGCCCCTGTTTAGTATCTTCTTCACAGATTCTGTACCTTCCCATGTCTTCTTTAACCTGGAGGGTGAAGACAAAAACCAGCAATCACCCTGATGGTTTATTTTGGAAGACAATAAGCTTATTCTCGTAATGATACATGTGCATACTAGACATGACTGTTTATCAATAGATTGAGTACCTGAGTGCAGATATCAAATCGGCCATCATAGTTGGAACAGTGATAAAGGAAGTAACATGGTCCCGCTCTACGGCTTCAATTGCCGCTGTAGACTCAAACTTAGGCATCAAAACATGGCAACCTCCTGTAATTAATATTGCCATGGCTGATGATATGCCACCAATGTGGCACAATGGAGCGGTGTGCAAATAAACCTGAACACAGGACAAACTCATTCCATTAGCACACTTTCAATCCACTGATCTACAAACTCGCTTTCTGTTGCATTAACAAATCTGCATGTGTAATCCGAAAAGGCGGACAGTTTTAAAAAATAATAATCAGGACTGGTGTAACCAACAACAGCCAATTTGGCAAGGGAATGAACTATTAAGGCTATGGCTAATGATCACTCCTTTCGGCTTTCCTGTGGTTCCTAAAAGATAACATAAAAGCAGAGTTACAAGTTTCAGGATGATTTCAAGGTAATAAGCTCGAGATAAGGCAGAACAATTTTCTGCACTGATCTGGAAAATGTAACAATGGATCTGAAGTTGTCGTGGTTATCATTTAAGGGGTCACAGGAAGCATGGATAAGAAAGCTTGTACAATACCTGACGTGAAGCAAACAAGGACCGCCTCGTCTGGTGCCCAGGAGTAACCAAGGGAGGAGGAGTTAGGAGTCGATGACTTCAGCCTTTTCATAGTCAATCCTGTTAAAATCTATGAGATAAATGAGTGAATGAACACTATCAAAAAACCGAAAGACTGCCTTTTATATGCTCATGATTTTCAAAACGATTTGAAATCTGGTTCTCTTGGGGCCAAAGGCTTCTACTTGAAAGAAAAGGCCACTTCAAAGAATTCACAGTTCCGTTAATTAATTCCAAATCCCATCTGTAACTTTCATCAACTACTAGCAACACTGGTCTGACAGCTTCGAATGCAAATCTAGTCTCTTCAAAGCTCCGCAGTTTGAAATATTTTATTACGTTCACTGTTCAACACCGGGGCAATACTGCTATGCATGATCAAAACTTCAACCGGAAACTTGAGCCAAATACCGTAGGATGTGAGGAGCTTGTTACGGATATCAACACTCACTGCATTTTACATTAAACATACAAATGATGGCCAAAATCTCGGTTTACCTCATACAGATATCTTATTCAGCCTACTGGTATGCCTATGACACTCGTCCTACGAATGCAGCAGCAATGTATACTAGCATTCATATTAGGGGAAAGTGGGGTTGCAGTGCTCACACAAATCCAGTTATTAAAATTCAAAAAAAAAAAAAAAAAGGTTAATTAATGATCTTTTGAATTTCTTTTTAAAAAATTTTGGTTGCAATTGCAGTCCCTTTTACATACCGATACACAGTGCGAATGCTTTAGGTTATGGTGTCAGCAACCACCCGAAAATTTAGTACTTTTTTAACTCATGACATTGCTAAAACTAAAAAGTTCAAATGATTTTTGAGTGCTTACTTTCATAACCAGTGACTGAAGCCAAATAACTTAGAGCTTATGAACAGTTGTTCATAAACAAATTTGATCACAACTCGCTAAATTTTATTTATAAAGCTGATTATTAGTTATCTTAAGCAAATGAACACTTATAATAAAAGTAACACCAAACGAACCATAACTTACCCAGCGATAATTGAGAGGAGCCAATATCCCTCCAACGTGAGCAACAGCAAGCAACCACTCCAAATACGAATCACTACACCCAAAAAAAAAAAAAATTTGAAGAATTCCGGGAGTAACCGTTTCTAAGATTTTATTCTCATAAGGTACCACATAAGAAGTTAAAAGTCCTATAAGGTGCCTACTAATAGGGCCGTCGGAATCCGACCGGAACTACTCATACGTCCGCCGGAAAAGCAACAAGCCAATCACACGGTACCCAACACTGATAGCATCCCACCCATTGTAGACCGAAACAGCGACGACATCACCGGGCCGGAGGCCCAATTGAACCAGCCCATTAGCCAAGCCCAAAACCCCGTCCACGAATTCCTCTCCGGTCCTCACCCTGTCGCCGGAGACCGTGACTGTTGAGGTTCAACGGAGAGTGAGGATCCGGCTCAGGCACTGGCTGATGTGGGGATTTGAGTACCTATTCGGCATTTTTGGACTCCGCTAGTGGAGGAGGGGAGGAGTTTGAGAGTGGTGGATGGAGTAGAATTTGGATAGTGTTTCTTGGAGAAGAAGGATAGGTGGCATGTTTGTGTCGTGTGATTGGGTATACTTCCAGCCCTTACATTTAGAGTAAACTAGAATATTTATCCGTATTTTTCACGGAACGTATAAAAATAATAAAAATAAATAATATTAAATTTATCATATTGAATATGATATATTTTATTTATTTTATATTTTTAATAATTTATTTGATTAAACTAAATGATGTATCCATATGTAAAATTATTAGGATTTTTTATAATTTGTTGTTTGTGTAAGATTTTTTTATATAAACTTATCTTATATATTTTTCTTTAGTTCAAATATTTTGTGTTAAATTTGAAATAACAAAATTTGTATTTAGTTTAGATAGGTTGAAGACCTAACAGTTTATAAAAAAAAAATAGAATCATAGTTATTAGATTTAGATATGATTTTTATTATTTTGATTAGATTTTGATATATATTATATTTAATAAAATTCAGGTTATTTATAATGACTATAGTGACTATAATTTAAATTAGATTGCTTTCAAGTTAATAAACGGTGGATGATGAGAGGAGGAATCGGGATGTTGTTTTAATTTTAATTGATTAAGATATATGTTATATTATATTTTATTTAGTTGGTTTAATTTTTTTAATTGGATTTTTAAATTATAATAATGTCTTGTTATATCAGTTACCATCGAAATGGTTTGTCATGGTTTATCGCACTTAAAAGCGATTAGGTAAAGAAATAATATCGCGTGCACTACACGGAATGAAAAATTATAAAGAAATTAATATTAAATAATGATGATTTCATATGTAAAACTATTATGATATTGTTTTTATTTAAAATATATGTTATATTAGATTTTTTTATAAAATTTGATTAAGAAATTTTTTTCAGGGATAATGAGATTGTTCAGAAAGGAGATAATAAATATATTATATTAAAATATAATTGATTTGATTTTTTTTTTCATATTATAAATTGATTAAAAGAAGAAAGGTTATAAGCATAACGAAAGCTAAAACAATATTACATGTATTATGAGACGGAAAAATAATATGCTCCCTCCGTCCCATAATATTTGCAACCATTTGACCCGACACGAGATTTTATGTGTGAGTTATATTTTTGTGAAATTTGATAAAAAAACGAAATTTTTTTTTAAGGGTAGTGGAATTTTTGTGAGAGAAAATGGTGAGTATAATGTATTTCTTTCGTCTCATAGATTTTGCATCGTTTTGTCACTTTGGGATGTTTTAAGATTTTTGCAACGTTTTCATATATATAAAGTATTATGTTATATAAATAAAAATAAGTGAAGAGAGAAATATTATATAGTTTTGAATTAGAGTTGGAGAAGAAAAAAGATAGATCTAAATTTACATACATAAAGCGAATGTTGCAAAATATATGGGATAGAGGAAATAACGAAATGTGATTAACGTGATTTATTTTAGATTAAATATTGAATAGCAAAGAAAAAATTGCATATAATTGAGACAAAAAAATTACATATATTATGAGACAAAGAGAATATTATGTTTATATAGTTCAATTTCATAAGACATGATGTTTTCATAGTTCAATTTCGTAAGTTATGATGTTTTTATGCGTCGATCATTAGCTATAGTGTTTTCATATGTATCCGAATATAATGTTTTATTAGTAATAGTTTTTGGATTTCAAATAGTTGAAAAAGAAAATCAAGGATGAAGAGATCGTTGTCTTACATAAAAGATTATTTTAACTCTTCTTCAAAAAATATTAATATCTGTTTTACAATTTTATTTAACAAACCAAGTTAAATCACGTTGTTTATTTAACCTGATGTATGATTTTAGCTCTTAGTCCTCATAAGATGTTCATTCAATAACAGTAATCTGGATGAATCTTATCATGTGGAAACACAACCTATATTCAACGTAAGATCAGAAAAGATCACAATTCACAATCTCCCATGATATTTACAACCCAAAAAATATTTTCCATGTGAACGTGACAAAAAATTCATCTTATCTTTGGAAACAAGAAACTTCACCAAAAAAAATTATAAATACCAAAAAAACCAAACCCCACAGACTTCTCCTCATACACAATCCTCTCTTCACATCACAGCTTTCTCTCCACAACCCGATCAAACAATGTCAGGCGCCGGCGACTCCTACGACACGTATAAACCCTAATTTTCCTTTTCTGTTTTCTCTAGAAGAATTTATGTCTCTGATGTTGACTTTCAGTGTTTTTGGATTCTGATTTGGTGTAATATGATGATTTTGAATTGTAGGAATGGCACGATGGCTGCGAAGAAGGATTTCAGCACGGCGATACTGGAACGGAAAAAGGCGTCGAACCGGCTTGTCGTCGACGAGGCGACGAACGATGATAACTCGGTTGTTTCGTTGCATCCTGACACCATGGAAAAGCTTCAGATTTTTCGTGGTGACATTGTTTTGTTGAAGGTAGTGGTGGTGATTTTGGTTTTGTGTGGTTTTGATTTAGGGTTTGCTGGTGAGTTAGGGATTTGATGATTTAGAGATGTTGGTGATTGATGTGTGTTCATGTAACGTCCCGGGATTTCCTGTCCAATACCTGCTAAACACGTGGCGTTACCGCCGCTCCAAAGTTTCCTTCGAAGCAAGGCGACAGGAATACAAGGGGTTTAAGTATCAGAAACATAGGATCTAGAAATAAATATCCCACTTACATCGTCTTGAATTACATAAAAACGTACTCCGAAAATATAAGCGAAATGTTACAGAAAGTCG
>LIEC01006069.1:0-37752 GCA_001925005.1 Drosera capensis
GGGTTCGATGATTGGGTGGCAAGTGACAGTAAATGGTAGGTGGTGGGCTGGAGGATGCAGTCTGGCAACGAGGCTGCGGGTCGACGGCCGGATGACGGGTGACGAGCGTCGGTGGACGGAAGCAGTCAGACAGTATGGGTGGCTAGTGGCTATCAGTGAACGACGGAATCGGTGCATGGCGGTCGAAGGTTAGTGTACGACCGACGCCGGATAACGATAAACCGCACTGGCGATGGTTGACGTCCGGTAGCCAACGAGCAGCAGTCTGATGGTTGACGGGCGGCGGTTAGGTGGCCAACAGGCAACGGTTTGTTGATCGACGTGCGATGATCGAGTGGCCGACGAACGACAATCAGGCGGTGGTTGGGTGGCGAGGGACAGGCGAGCGGTGGTCATCGGTCAACAAGCGGCGGTCAGCTGGCAATCTGTGGTCAGGCGGTGTGCCAGGTTAGGGTCGAACCATGGTCAAACGGTTAGACAATGGGTGACAGTTTTGGATGTTAAATTTATTATCCAGATGAATAAAATTGATAATATTATAAAGAAGGTGATATTTAATGTGAAGGGATTAGAGTTTTTATCCCTTCAAGTGAGGTTATTATTCCTAATATTATTTTGCATATCAAACATAGGATAAATTATTCAAATTATTAAAATTATTCAATTCCACGTTATCTATGTATTAAACATGGCCTTGGTCTTTCCTTCACGTCAAAACAGATAGCAATTAGTGAATAAAAATCATGGTGTCCTGATAGTTGGTGGATGAAAGCCGTAGACTAGACATGTCTTTGTATTATTTACAGAGCGTCAAGTATCATCCACGTTAAGAAGACAAATCACGATTTCATTGTTATACAGGATTTATTTTTTTATTCAGAATCACAAATTCGAGCTTGTATGATTGTTTGAGCAATGCATAAGGTCGAGAGAGATCGATGTCTTTCATTACATGGAGACGATCTTTTGATTGCTTAAAGTTGTTGCGTGTTACAACAGTTCCTCTCCGTTACTACTTTTTTTACTCTTTTTTTCTAAAGGTTTGAAATGGACCATTGGGAGCTTTTCCATCCCACTTGACAACAAATCACTCTTTCAATGAAAAGGTCATAGGATCAACTTTTTAAGGGTGTTTAATTATTTAGTGATGATCATCCCATCAATTTTGATTAATTTAAAAAAATCTCAGAATTTATGAATTATTTATGAGATTCAAAAGATTTTTTCGTGATTAACCTCTTAAAAAATGGTCTATTTATTATGGAGGGATGCTAGTCACCTTCATACCTCATTCTTTTTATTATTCCTCTTCAGTTGTACTGAGATGTGAGGGGTGTGAATAGCAATAACAATTTGCTTTACTACGATGCATAGTGGTCCTTTTTTGCTACTGGTTTTGTGGTCCTCTTGAGCAGAATCAGTATACATGTTCCTATGATTTTGACTTACATTGTACTTTGTTTTTAGTGTTTCCCATTTGATCTCATTTCTGAACATAAAGTAAAAGAAGTTCTTATTTTACTGTCATGGGAATTTTCTGATCCCGTAAAACTATTTTCAGTGGATGATATTTGTTTCTTCAATCCATTTATTTCGAGAAGAAATTACTATCCAACATTAGTTAGTGTTGCAGTGAGGCTTAATGGATGGTCCGATTCTTCCACATATATCAATCACATGTTAATAATAATAAGTTTGAGCAATAATATTATGGATTTCTAATTACTTTTATACTTCATCCGTTTCAGAATAAATATCACAGATTAATCGATATGATATTTTATCCGTGTTGACTTTTTATAAAATAGTTTTTGATGATAATGAGGTTTACTGTAACAATTATGAGAAAAAATATAGATGTACTATATCTGAGTTTGATTGATTTATATTTTTTGAGATAAAATAAAATATGTTCTAATTATTATGAAACATAAAAAAATATAAATATTATATTTATTTTGGGACTAAGGAGTTTTCGGATTCTGGGGAGAGATTCGTACTGGCGACTCCAATGATTGTCATACTTTTAGTGAAGTTCATGATCGTAGAGCTATTCTTATATTTATTGTATATTTATTATTGATACTCGTTGTGTTTATTACATAATTCTTTGAAAGTTTCATTATTTTTATCTTGTTGATCCTAACATGGAGGAGATAGTAAGGACTATCACAATATCGAAGAATTACAATACTTATAGACACGGGCAGATTTGATGGGATTGCACCAAGTCACGTAAAAGGATCCCTGATCACCACAAATGCACCGCTTTGCCGATATAGGTAAAAGTTGTAACAACTATTGCACTTGGACTCTATGCCCTTCTTACCCCAATAATGAGATATGTGAAATGAAGAGCTAGCTGAGCAAGCGAAAAGTTGATTGCCACATGAAACAATGAAAGTCACCTTCATGTTCTTGTCTTGATACCTGCTTTTTACATGTAGGAGACTTCGGGTGAAAATAGGTTCAGAACAAGAAAGTGGGAAGGGGGATTGTGTGCTTTTGCGATGGTGGATCAGTGAAAGCTTGAATGGAGTGAGATGTGTAGCCAGTGAAGAGTTTTCGTTGAAGGATCAAAGTGGACATGACACATAACCCTAACATAACTCGTGTAAAATTCCGAGTGAGAACCCAACTAGAAAGTCCAACACTCTAATTGGACCTCATACAATTGGGATTTGCAATTGTACTTAGTCGGATATCTGTCAGTTCTTGACTAATAGTGACACCTCTTCACGAGTACATAACTATTAAGATATACATAGTGAATTTGTACAATCATTTTAAATTTTTGATAAAATCTTTTTTCACATAATATCAGAACATATTGTGACATGAAAACATGAGTTCGAATTATATCTTTCTTAATTATTGTCGTCTATATGATTTAAGTATTGTGACTATGTTTTCATACCACGTTGTTGCCACCCTCTATTGGCCATCAGTTTCCATCGTGGTTCATCTCGTTGGTACCAACACTACAAAAACCAGATGATTTGTGACCGAGTACGTTAATCTAACGACTGAAAATCGTTAGTAGTCGTAAATATTAATTGCGACCGCATTTTACTTCGTGGTCACAAATCAACGACCAACTTTTTTTTGTTGGTCGCAAACCAATAATAAACCTCCAACTTTTCTCCCCCCAAAATCGTCATTTCTCCAAAACTTCTCAACAAAACAACCGGAATCATTATCGCCACACACCCAGTCTTTCCCGTCGCCGTCCTCCCCTTCTCCTTTGTTCCCCAACCCTGCTCGTCTCTCATTCCGCAACCTGTCCCCTCAATTTCCCCAATTCTCCCCTCTCCCATTCCCCAAACCGCAGCCTCAACCTAATCGCCCGCCAAGAGTCGTAATTCTCTCCATCGATTTGCGACGAAAATTGATGGTCGTCAATCACCTGTTTTTTATAGTGCAAACATCATTGTAAAGTATATGGATAGAATACGTTATTTTTCGTATAGTTATTAATCACTTCACTAAAGAGGTCTTATCCAAACTTGTGAACCTAATAAGGCCTTACTGACTAATTGAGCGAGCTACAAAACCTATGTTTGATAATCCCATTAGTATTAGGGTCTTTACAATCCTTCGAGACTGACTTACGGAATTGAGGTCCTGTTTGATATGCGGATGGGATAAAACATGATAATTATTGAAAGATTATAAATTTTTTCATTATTAATACTCAGATTAGTTATCCTATTATAAATTTTATCAATCATGTTTGATACAAAAAGGATAAACAGACAGTTAATGAGAGATAGTCGGTCGACAGTGAGAGACGATAGGGTGGGTTGTGATCGGATGACAATCGGTGATGAGGCGACGGGTTTTCGACGACAGTCGACGGATTATGGTGATGGTCGGTAGTCGGGCGGCAAAGTACAGGCGGACGACGGACAACGATCGATGGTCGACAATCGGGCGATGGTGGGGCGGTTTGCGGTGGACTTTTGACATTGAAATACTTATCCCATTTAGTGAGATTAATAATATCATGGTAAAGGATGAGATTGATAATTCTAAAATTAGAGGTGTTATCCACCTTAATGGGATTAACAATCTTCATGTTTTTTTCCTACCAAGCGCAAGATTAGCTGGTATTAGTAATCCAATCCTTCATTGTCCTGAGTACCAAAAGTATATTTATAAGAGAATTAAGCTGATCATATATATGTCAATACATGTTCTAAAATCAATGTGATTCAGACATTGATAAATGATAATCAAAGGGGAAGACTTGTTAGATTAGGTCAGGTTCTTAATTCTTTCATTCTCTTTTACATTGAACTCTTCTCTTCTATTTTTGGTCACTCACCAAAGCAGGAAATTAAATGGCACAGTTGATGGATTCTGATATGAAGTTGAACTAGAAATTTCACTTAAATACAGGGCAAATTTCACTGCAGCACATGGCAAAGTTCCTACACACATAGGGCAAACAAGCAATACAATTTTTCCCTTAAATTTTGTTTTTTAATAAACATAAAAGCTATTGTTCAAGAAACTGGAGGATTAAGTGTTGAGAGCAGCTACCATGGTATTGGATGAGAGGTCAATATCAAACTTTTATAAATACCCTTTCATCTCTCTCCATCTCATAACCCTTACCTGTTGAGCTCTTTCCATTTTCTGCCACACCTTTCACAGATTTTTCAAGAACTAGAAGATAGAGAGAAAGAGAGAGAAAGCAAAGGGCAGAGCTAGAAACCCTTTTGTTTCCATCCACAGGTATATAGTTAGTTAATCAGAATTGGGAAGCCAATTCTAAGCTAGGATCCCATAAACATGATCAACACCTTGATCTTGGATCAGTTCTAGCATTTCACCTTGATTTGGGTTCTTTTTTTTCCCTTAATTGCCCTCGACAGTCCGGTTTTCGGCGTCTGATGCCTTGACTCCTTGCCGGGTTCCCAAAGAGAAAGCTAAAGTACATGTAGTCAGCTTAAATTTGCCTTATTAGGGCTGTCTTGGGTTGTGATTCTTGTTACATGGTTTTGGATTCATTCCCCTTTGAACTGAAAATTACTAGGAGCTCAATAGAGTTTGCATTCATGCTCCTTTTGGGGGTAAATTTATGGTCTACTATAAGTATTTACAGAAATTTTTGACAATCTTTTTGATCTGTTGGTCGGACTCTCATCAGATCCGGGCAAAAACCATGGAGTTTCCGGATGAAGCGAGCAGGGAGGCGTCTCCCCAAAGGAAGATGGGTAGGGGAAAGATCGAGATCAAGCGGATCGAGAACACAACTAACCGACAAGTCACCTTTTGCAAGCGTCGCAACGGACTGCTGAAGAAGGCCTATGAGTTATCTGTCCTTTGTGATGCCGAGGTTGCCCTTATCGTCTTCTCAAGCCGTGGCCGCCTCTATGAATACGCTAACCAAAGGTACATAACTCATCAATTGCTCCTACACCTATATTCACTCTAAACTTCCTCACAATTAAGGTCTCTCCTTGTTTCAACAAGTCCTTTCACTTCAATATGAGAACTTTAGATAAAATCACTTATCATCCTTCTATGAGCTCATATGAAGTTTCATAGTACTCTTGGGTTCTGATAAAAGTCGTGTCTTTGCTTTTATATGAAATCTGAGTTGAGTTCGTGTTTTCAGAAGCATAGATCTGGTGTTTTTGTTTTGGGAAGAAGCATAGATCTGGTTTTGGAAACAAGGGAAGTAACATGCTTTGTTTTTGGTAATAAAAGCAGGAAAAAACCAACAACTTTCATATAAGTGAGATCATCAGCTTCTCTTCTCCTTTCTTTGCAAGAATCTGTTGGTTTCTTTTCCTTTTTTTTTTTCTCTATATTCTCTCTTTATCTCTCAAACTCAAGATCAAAGTACAAGTCATGATCTAAGGTATGCAAAGATGAGATGCCCAAACTAAGAGCAAAGCTGTCACACTATCATTAGTTCCCTTTATCTCCTTTGCCTTCTCTAGACACTTCTTCCTTGATGATAAAACAAGCTAGGGGTAAAAATGGAAATATAAGTCTTTGAAAAGGGTATCTCCTTCAATACCCCAGTCACAACCCTCCACCTGTTTTGCTTGATGGGTGGTTCTCAAAACCTCTGCAATGAGACCTTTTGGTCTTGTTTTGCCTAATTTGCCCTTGGCCAATCAGAACTCAGCATTAGGGTTCATAGCTCTCCTTTCCTCTCTCTATTCAGTATGAAGATTAGGGCTTTCATTTTTTCTTCCGAAGTTTAAATCTTTCGTCCGAATTCAGAAAATATAACCCAATTAGGGTTAAAATTGAAATGGGTTTTGAGATTTTTGGGGAAATTGGAAATGGGCAAGGTACAAATTGAGTAAAGGTCTTGTTTTTGGAAAGGAAATCAAAACCCAGATCTTGTTATTGGCTGATTTCTTCTTCATTTTTCTTATTTATACAAAATTTCTAGTTAGGGTTAGATCACAACATCAGTGATGCAACTGATACTTGTAATTTCTAGATATTTTTGCCAATCTTTCTACATATATGTGTTTGTTTTCTGATTCATAAATGGTTTTTGAGAATCTTTGGTCACGTCACACACGGTGTGTTTGATCAGCTGCTCTTATTAGACTTCTGACACACAAGAGTGGGCAAGTGTCATGATTTCTCAGTTTCCCAGTCTTGCTTCTTTGCTTTGAATCAGTTTCCTTTCTCTTTTGTTTTGTGTCTTAATCGAAAACATCCAAGTTCTGAACTACTCCAAAATCCAAGTGCTAGAGATTTGTGTTTGTTAAAAGTATATGTAGTGGGTTAGAAATAGGTAATTTAGCTTTGTGTTTGTTTATTTTTGGATGGATTATCATGTCGTGTCACATAAACTGATAGATACGAGGGTAATCCCAACCCCCCTTAAATGTGAGGTTCATCATATCTAAAAAAAAACATCATCTATGATGTCATGGGGTAACCTAAACCAAGAATTTCTCTCGTTAGTTACTTGAAATATGATTTTGCATTATTGTCCGAAACATACCAAGTGGCATAAACAACATCGACCACTGATAAAGTGCTCCAGAAATCTTTCAATAGAACTCGTCCAACAGATCTCTTTACATAATCGATTTGTTGAATGCATCCTTAAAAGAACCCTTTCGAACTCACTTAACACCAAACAAGAACAAATTAGCTCTCAAAAACACAATCAGTCATCCAACCATTCAAAACCCTTCTCTCCCCCTCACATATTTACCCCAAAGACCCAATCTTTTCACTCAAAACAATCAAATCTCACACAATATTCAAAAAACTCTCATCTTCTTCATTTGGGTTTTGATAAAGTTGAGTTTCTCCAATGGAGTCAGTTTCTGCATACCCAAATCCATGCAAAGTCACTTCTTTCCTTCGAAAGAGAGAAACCCATTAGAGAGAGAAAGTGAAAACAGAACAGTACGAGACCTGTTCCGACCAATGGGAAGAGAGGCTTTGAGAAGGTCCGTACAACAATGGCTGCTGCAAAGCAGTGCTGCTGCTGCTGCAATCTGACGGCTCAGTTTTTGTGTGTTGGGAACTGGTGAGGGCTGAATAGACCCCCCGCTTTGAACCCGTAAATGCCAAACGGGAAGTATTCAATTGTATCGAGAACTCTTTTCTTGAGTTTTTTTATTATCGTATAGCTTTTTTTAAAAAATAAAACCTTTTTAGATGGAAAGGAGAAATTGTTTCTGTTGCAAAAAATATGTAGTACACTCTATTAGTTTTCATCATAAACAATTAAATGTTCAAGATTTGAAAAAATCAAATCAAAATTTTAAAAATGTTTTAAATTATCATGTGGTGGGAAGCATCAATTTTCTACATATTGCTTATACAAGAACAATTTTTCCTTTTAGATGAAAATGTCTATTTCGAAATACTACGGGAAAATCATCTCTTCCAATACCTCAATCTCCAACTCTCAAATCAGAGATCTGTATAAAGAAAATCCAATTCCTATACTGAATTTTAATTTTTCTTGAATTAATGGATTAAAATTAAAAAAAATAACATTTAACTCTCTGAATTTTCGACATTTTACCCTTTATTAATCTCAATTATAGAAATAAACATTTAATCCCCTAAAATTTTAAAAAATATCGATTTTTAACACATGATCTTTGAAAAAATATACTTCTTTAATAAAAAATCGTCTGATAGGAACATGTATTGAGGATAGCAAAGTACAAAAACTTGAAAGGTAAGAGGATTTAATATATTTTTTCTTTAAAATTAATCATGCTAGAAATTAATTCTCAGAACTCTAAGTCAAATTCCAGGTACGTAATACACATGAAAATATCGACAACAAAATCACAAATATTATGTTCTCTAATAAATATCGACGCAAATTACATCAAGAAAGAAAAAATGAAAAGGGGTCAAAACTAGGGTTTAGTCAGAAGTGAAGTAGGCGCACCAAAATGACCGGACATTAGTGTTAAGCGAACCGGGTATTAACCGACAGTCCAAACCGGTCGTGCACTGGACTGGACTCAGTGGAGCCCACCGTACCGTGAGAGGAGAGAGAAGGGAGAGAGCAGTAGCCAATCATGTCGCCGGACGAGGTGACAGCGTGGAACGGCGAGCCAATCACTTCCTCTCGATGAAATTAAGGTTTCAGACTTAAAAAAAAAAAGAGAGAGAGAGAGAGAGAAGAAATCTGGGGATTTGGGTTTCTGATTTTTTGATTAAATTAATGACTCTGGATTTTTTTTTGTTATTGTTTCATACGATAATACTTCACGTCAGGTTAAATCGGAGTGGAATTCTACTGCTGCAACTTGGAATCTGAAACCACTCTGATCTTTTTTCTTTTTTTATGGTTTTTTCCCTCTTTTTTTTTTTTTGGGTTGGGATTTCGTGTTGGGGTTGATTAAGTGAGAAATGGGGTTGATTTTGACCGTTTTAATTGCTTCTTGAGTGTGTTTTACTGCTTGATTTGTACATTTTGCCGAGTATAAGAGTATTACAAGTAAATTATTGGGAAATAATGTTGTGCTTTCTTTTCTGGTTAATCGCTTGAGATCAAATCTTGAGCCTTGATATGATGGGGTTTGTGCTCAAGGTTGGAATGAAAGTGATTAGAAATGCTGATTGTTCGCTTTTTCATGCGATTAAGGTAAACTTTCTGGTTTATAAGAAGCACCCTTATCCTTAAACAAACATCTGGTTAGAACGTTTGACACTGCTTTGAGAAAATTATGTGACTTATTGCATTTACTATTTCAACACTGTGTTAGGATTTATAGATCATCTCCAATCATTTTGAGGAAGTCTAGTTCTATCTCTTTGTTTTTGGATAAGTCTATTTTGTAATGCTTTGATTTCGATATATTTTTAAAGTAGTTGTGCTCTTTAAAGTGATTGATAAGGGATTCTCTATATATTTTTAAAATTTTGAGGGATCATATGTCACTAATAAATAGTTCAGGGTGTTTTTTTCTCAACATAAGAAAAAGAAGAAAAGAAAAGAAAAAAGCATTTCGAGATTCTAGTTGGAACATCTGATTAGAACATTTGACATGACAAGGTTATATGAATTGTTGTGTTTACTTTTTTTAACCTGCAATACACTGTTAGGATATTAAAGATCATATCCGATCAATTAGAGATTCTTATATAATTGAATTTTACTAAAATATAGATTGAAGTGTGACACGGAATTAAGAGTTCAATTCTTCAAATATACTCTATTTATCCCATTCAAATTGAAATATCACCGTATTTTTCACTATTCAATCCACATTTTGGGAAGCTTTGTTTGTTTGATTATATTGCAACACGCATTCACAAAAATATACCTTAGTTAAACTCTTATAGATATTTTACAATAAATTTGTAAAAAACAAAGTTTGATTGTAGTCTGGCACGCGTCAAAATTTATCTCGACAAAATAAAAATTAAATAATTGCAATTTTAATTGAGGGATTTTTTTAAGTAGTTCGAATGATATGACAGACCATGACACCAGCATTTGAAGTCCAAGGTCAAAACACCTGTACACTTGTACCCGGTTTTTTTAAGTAGTTCAATTCAATAGATTAATTGGCTTGACACCATATGTTTATCCTTTTGGTATGTGCATGAATGCTAGAGTTTCCAAGTACTGTAGTTAGCTTGTGCCTTGATCATAGAAACCGGGTACAAGTGTACAGGTGTTTTGACCTTGGACTTCAAATGCTGGTGTCATGATCTGTCATATCATTCATATATCAGCTCAAAATTTATTGCCAATACCTAAGTGGGTTTGATCAGGTATACCAAATTGGAGAGTATTTTTCATAGTAGCAGACTAAGAGTACAAGTTAACCAATTTGCTGAACAGGGGGAATTTCCTGATCCTCTTTGTAGGGTAGCACAGATGCATGAGTAACTAAACTGGAGATGATGAAATTTTGTTCAACATATCCGGTTTCGTTCCGATAGGAAGTTCTAGGAAGGGTCAAGTAATGAATCTTCGTATTCGTGTGTTTTAAAATTCATCTGATCCAAACCGGACAGGTTTATTGAAAACTAACCATCAGTGATTATATTAAGAGTATCTCTCAGCATTCGACCGTAGTAGGCACCTGCCAGTAATGAACTTGTATCGATGTTTATTAAGTTCAGATTGTGATAAATTAAGAGGACGATGTCTTCTGATTCTAAAAAATTAGCCAATCTATGCTATATAAAATACAGATATCTCCTTGATGCAATTCTAACGCGCTGTTTCTTGTGCTAAATAGTGTCAAAGCAACAATTGATAGGTACAAGAAGGCATCGTCTGATTCTTCCGGGACTAGCTCGGTTGCTGAGATCAATGCCCAGGTATTTCTTTTATACTTGTCATCTTCGGTTACATTGAGGAACTGTAGAGCCATCACATGGAAATATTTTCTTTGAACATAGTACGAAGCCTAGTATTTTCGTAAAGATAGTAGTATTTGATAACATGACAAATAACATGTAATCCGTCGTGGGGATCATTCTCATCTCATATGATAAGCCGCTCAACTAATTCCTCCAAGAAGAGGAGAGATTAAGAGATCAAAACCTGTTACGTGCTGAGCTACTTTGTGGTGGTGAGCCCGTCAGCGAAAGTTGATTTTCGCTGGTTTAAATGATCTTCCGGGTTTACGGGCTATTCGGTTGATCAAAGAAAAATCCATCGTATTTAATTGTTACATGTTTAAGAAAAACATGTAATCCGTCGTGTACATATAGGGCTTCTCTAATTAACCATTTCTTTTGTATTTTCAAAATAAAAAAAAGTAAAAATTAAAAATTATTCTTTGCATTCTACTGATCATCGGGGTATGTTTGCTGCAGTACTATCAACAGGAATCTGCGAAGCTGCGGAACGATATCCGCAAGATACAGGAGAGCAACAAGTAAGCTATATATTTTACATGTCAGTTGTTTTGCTTATTTGTAAGATTGATTCCAACACAATCACTTTTCATGTGATGCTATTCGCAAAGGGCCCTTCACAGGCATATGATGGGCGAGGGCCTGAGCTCGATGAGTGGTAGGGATCTGAAAAACTTAGAAGGTAAGCTTGAGAAAGCGATCAGCAGAATCCGAGCTAAAAAGGTAAAGCAAATTGAAGTATGCAATTTTCTGGTTTGCTGTCAAGTTCATACAATTTGATGTTTTTGTTTTGGTTTCTTTGGTCGCGACAGAATGAAATGCTGTTTGCTGAGATTGAGTTCATGCAGAAGAAGGTATGTTCATGACCTTGTATTCTTTTGAGTTAGTCATCGATCTCTAATGCTCGAGGTAACAAGTAGTTTAATCTGTGCATGAAGCGTGATTAGTATGTTCATTTAAGTACTTTTGTGTGCAGGAAATTGATTTGCACAACAACAATCAGTACCTTCGAGCAAGGGTCGATTTTCCTCTCATCCAACATTTGTAGCTTTAATCTTTTACAGATGTTCATGCTTGTTAATTACATATACTCCTTTTGACTAAAGTGGTTGCAATAAATTATTATCTCGTGCAGATTGCTGAGAATGAGAGAGCCCAGCAGCAAAGCATGAGCCTGATGCCTGGGAGTTCAGCTGAGTATGAGCTCGTCCCTCCTCAGGCATTCGACTCTCGTAGTTTCTTCCAAGTCAATGCCTTGCAGCCAAACAGCCAGTACTCTCGCCAAGACCCGACTCCTCTCCAACTAGTGTAAGAAACTTTAAGCATAATTTTCATATAAAGTTACTGAAACAACATATCCTGTCAAATTTATGAGACTCGTGTCTTTTGAGCAGTTAATGTCACGCGGTGGAGGAATCCTGTATCTGCTTGAAAAAATCACGATTCTGCGTGTGGTTTGGTATCAGACATTATTCTTATTGATCATAAGTGTTGTGTGCTAAATGTTGCATAAGCTCGATCGAAGTTCCGAGCTTTTCTATCAGGTACTTTCAATTGATAATATGTCTCATTATGAAGTCTGTAACCTGTTTGTGTTCCACTATCATCTGAATCATAAGATTGGTGCTACTTCTGTGTATCAATTCACTCTGAACGTGCTTGTTTGGTTATTCTTTTCCCCTTGGCTATACTCCCCTACTCGTCGTTACTGTTTACCACATCTGTCACTTTGCATGTTTCTTGTTCTAGCATACTGAATCTATTAATATTCCTCGTATTCTATGTATCGAAAGTCAAAGAGAATATCCCTGAATGCCAACGGTTTGTGCCTTCGGCAAGTCGGGTCCAGTTAGCTAAGTCAACAATTGCGGACAACAAACGATGCTAAGCGATCATGACAAAACTCTGATTAGCTTGCTAATCAGAGATTATCATTATCGTAATGAGGCAACTGCCTTCAGCATAAAATTTTCCTCTGGCACACCAAGCATACCTAGAAATTAAATCTTGTGTACTCTAAATATTTACAAGGTGACTGATGTCTATGGGATAAGCGTCTGTTGGCTGCTCCGCCAGATATGCTCGCTTACCATTGACAGCAGTTGCCGCAGCAGTAGGATGATAATCGTCCCAGTATATGTACTCACTTCTGTTCTCACAAGAAGTGCTAAAAAATCTGCAGAGTCCACCGTCAATGACTGGGCAACATACCTTCAAATCTGATCAAGAACAGCACAACCATGTATTACGCCACAGAGCAATCTAAGATTTGCACGCTAACACGATAAATAAATAACACTGTTTCAGCAGGTTTGAGAGCAACTAGTGTCATTATTGAGCCATTTTGTTGACTACTTTGCATCACAAGTTTACTCCTACGGTATAAGATAGTACGCGTATCCATACATTCACTCAATTCGGAATCTGTAATATGCATTATTGAGACCTTCATTCTTACCTTGTGAAAAGGGTTTCAGAAATATTCCTCGGTAGTTTATGTAAGTGAAGTTTGCGTCAGGGTAATTTGCATTGAGTGGATTGACAAAAGTTATGAGTCCCACGTTGAACAGTTCAACAGCTTTGTTCTCATCTTCGAAGCACGTTGATCCTTTCGTGACACCGTGAACTTGAACCTGAATCGGGTTGCATAGCCATACAAACTCTATACATTGCGAGAAGTAGAGAAAGTCAGCCTGGTTATAATCAGCTTGCCTTCCAATAAGCAGAATGAGTTGAAATGAAGTATTCGAAGTAAACAGAACTTTTAAGAAGTCCATGTATCGATTGATGAGATCGACCGCGTATGTCTCGGGTGTAAAATAATCTAGTTAAGTAACCAACGCCGTAGTAGTTGTTGGCATAGTCATTGCTTCCTGTCGTGACTGTGTATAAGCACTTGTTCAAGTACTTTTTGCCATGTTTTGGAGATATTCTGTCGACGATGCACTTGTGGTTTTTCAACTGTTGATCGAGATTCAGCACGTGGCCCTGTAAATCAAGATGGTTCATTAGGACAGGAGTAATGTTTATATTCTAATTGTCATAGTTTTGAGCTTATATATGACTAGAGTGATTTCCTCGACGTGTTAGGACAAAACTATTACATATTGTGAGAAAGTAGCTTACTGCAAGACCACCATACTCTATTCGTATCCCAGAGTCTCCTGAAGCATAATTGATCCCTAGTGATGCATTCGTGAATATATCCCAGTAAGATTTAATGTAAGGAAGTCCCAATAGTCGAGAGCTGCAAAAGGATACAAGAAACTCATCAGAGTCGGAGAACATCATTTTCTGATATGCTCATCATAACTGATAGATCTTTGTTGAACAACTGTTTTGCATTCAGAGGAAGGCAATTGCTGCAATGCGAACACTTTATGTTAGCAATGACATGTTCTTGATTCAGCAGCATCGATTTGAACTTCTGATGAGGTAAATTTGCCTACATTTCTTGTAAGTGCTCATTCAAGAAAAGAATTTAAGTACCAGAAAATGAACTTGATCTCCGGCACACACGAAAACTACACAAGAGAATTGTTTGGAAAAGGACTCAAGTTGTAAAACAACTCGATCCATTGTAATAGTGTTATAGGTAACGTAACAACTTATAGGATCATCCCCACCCCCCACCCCACATAATAAGATGCTCAACCAACTCCTCTAAGAAGATGAGAGATTAAGAGATCAAAACCTTCGCGATTTCTTAGCTCGGTTGCATTTACTCTCATAGCAGTTGGCTAATCTAAATCTAGTAACAATTTTTTATTTGTACGAATGATCTTTTTGCACTAACATCGAGCTTTTTTCTTATGTCTTTAATCATGACATGTAGGAACTAATCTCAACCATTGGATCTTGCCAAAAACAAGAATGAATGAGTAAAAGAATGTGATTCATATATTGCCAGTTAAAGCAACTACCTCCTGAAGCTCTTGATTTGCATCGTCACAACCTTTTACATCCTCGAGTGTTGTGACATTCTGAAGCATAAAGCAAGCATAGGTTCAGACAATACGCTGTTAATAGCAATGAGAAAACCAAACACCAAATGGCCAAAGATTAGAGCATACCCACAAAGCGTTCAATCTCCTCGACAATGCGGCACGGGTTTTCCAACCCATTGAGGAGAAATTGGCTGTTATTTATCCTATCATGCTCAAATGGTATACTCAGGTGGGGAGATTAAATGATAGGTTTGAATTGTTTTGTAGGATGAAAAAGGATGGCGTGGAGATGATGAGGTATGATTATTTGTATGTGTTGAAGGCTTGTGGGGAGGGATATGAGCTTAAGAGGAGTAGGGAGATTCATGGGAGCTTGGTTGTTAATGGGTATGGTTTCGATTTAGTTGTCTTGACCCGTGCTGCGTATATGTATAAGAAATACGGGTGTATCGGGGATGTCTATAAGGTATCCGATAGAATGTTTGTGAGAGATTCAATCGCTTGGAATGCGATCATTGCGGGATCCGCCCATAATGCTTAGCATATATCGTGGTCGATGAAGCGAGTTCTTTATACCTTGATGTCAAATCCTCGACGAGGCTTCTTCAAGAACAGCAGAACAAATACATTACATGACCCAAGTGTGAAGTTGGTTGGGGCTCGATCATGTACTATAATTGGTTCGTCAAGTAACAGCTAGACAAAAGATGATGCTCTGTGAGAACTTAAATTTATCTCGTAGAAGGGAACTTTTAGCAGGAATGTTTATTGTATTAATACATGAGTTGTTTTAGTAACATCATTATCTATGAGCTTAAATCACATTCGATCAGAAATTTAGATCATTCATAACCTACCGTCATTGTTTTATGGATATATTTTTTGTGAGATTGTAACCAGTATGGCATTCATACAAATTTTCACTGCACCTCAGGATTATTTTAAATGCAGTTCATATTGTATTTTTCTAAAATTTATATTGGATATTCTATACAGTTTATATTTTGTAATTTACAGTTTACAAACACAAAGGTCTAATACTAACTAATGGATTGTTATTCTTATTTAAATAATTAAATTGCTATATATTTATGATCCTTATAACTCATGTAATGATTTTAGATTAATTTCGATATCCATGATTATGTGAAGTTCATATTGATCCTATTATAATTCATATTAAAAACACTGCAGGTTCATATTGTTAATATTTCAGATGAAAATTCACAATGTTAAAACTAATGTCTTAAATGACATAATATTGGATTAATATCATTTTTTATTGTATGCCTAATAGGAAAACATACATATCCACATCAACCGAGTTCAAATAATATTGAAAAGAAGTGATTAAACGATTGTGATGCATAAGTTTGTCTTCCCATGAAGCTAACCAACTATGAAAAATGTAAAATCTTAAATAAATCAAACATTTATATGAACTTTGTCCCCCATGATTGAACTTGTATGGAACAATTAATTTAATATTTTAATATCTTATAATGACTCAAGTTTCAACATTGAAATTTATCTTTCGTTTAATTACCTTTGAACTCTTATTGTCATATCATCGTTCAAATAAGAAAAAAAAACTAACAGTTCAATTAATTTAAGAAAAACAGTTCACATAGCTAAACTCTTATTGTCATACTATATTATTATCCACACTAATAATTTATGTGGCAAAACTCACAGTTCATATGATCTTATTACGTTGATTTTCAATTTTGGGTTTTGTATCCGAATGAATTCGGGCTAGGGTTTCCAAGAAGAGATCACTATGTGGGGTTAGGATTGGGTATGGTTTGGTTAGAATTGTGGGTTGGGTTAATATAGAAGGGATGTGGTTAGGTTAGATTGAGGGTATTTTATGTGTTAGAGTATCAAAATGTAAAACAAAATTTAAATGAGTATCTAAATGTGTCATAAAAACTTTTGGGTAGTAAAATGTGAAATGAAACTACACTAAATACCTTAACATAATTGCCCCTAAAAACATAGCTATATCTGTTTGTACTAAACAAGTAAAGGGACAAATTGTTTGCATATATTTCTCATGTAATTACAATGCATGTTCATCATAAAGCTTCGAAGTTAATAACTAACCTTCACAGCTTGACAATCTAGCATCATTTATCCATGATCTATGTATATTTGTACATAAGCATAATTTCATCTGAGTTCAACCATTTATTCGACTCATAGAATAGTCGATCTAGTCTTATTCGACGGAGTATAATAGTAATGTTTCCGTCATTTACCGTCATCATCTTTTATGAGATCAATGGGAGTATCTGCTTATATGCTTCAGGTCCAGTGCGGACGTTAACCGCATAGGTAGGATGAAAGTTATCATAGAATATGTACTCATTTCTATTCGTGCAGGGCTCAACGTCTTTGTCGCACATTCCATCACTACCCGTTACCCTGCAACAGCTTTGATTGAACACCGTGAATCCTGAGATTGTTTAAAAGTTGTTAGTTAACACGATTTTATTCATCGAGTCAATGAGGTTAACAAGCAGATAAGAGGATACCTTCAGCCGAAGTCAGTGGCACATTGTTCACGTCAACGTAGAGAAACTCTGCGTCGGTTAGGTTTGGATTTTGATTGAGCTGATTAACAAGTTCCAGGAGTTCAGCGTTGAAGAGCAGGACTGCGCTGTTGATTCTGTCGACACATCCTGTGTCGCTCGATGCACCATAGAGAAGGATTTCAGCAGGGGCGCATCCAACATAACCGAGGGCAAATACTGCAATCTTCCTTGCTCCGCTGTAGTACAAAGTCTAGCATCATACAAAACGGATACATATCAGGATCAAATTGAAGGAATACAGAACAAACACAGGTCTAGGCGTGCAATTCGTATATCCATGGTACATTTTGATTTATCCAGGAAGGATTGCTAGCTCTGACATATGATTGAATGTGTGTACACAATAAAATAAAAACCTTTTTATGATGGTTTTTAAATTTCGATTTTTAAAAACAATAATTGATTTAATGATGAATACCATCCCAAATATAATTTAAGGAACGAATCAGTCACAAAATGTTATCATACCATCCTCGTCAGATCTCAGTTTCCCCATTTTCCCTTCGACTCCCGTTCACGAAAATCGCCGCCGTATCACCACCCACTGCCACCGCCACCGCGAGGCAAAGCCCACACCACCCCCACCACAACCCACGCCCACAGCGAGCAGATCGTCGACACCACCACCACAGGTTCGCTCTTCAATCCTCTCATCCCCCCCAATTCTTCAATCCCTAGGCGATGAGAGGGACGAGTTCCGGCGACCCAATCACCACGAGCTCCGGAAGGCGAGTTCCGTTCCGGCGAGGCAATCTCCTGTCGGCCACCACTCCGTACCACCACCTTCCTCCTTCCGTATTTGTCCCAATTGTATAATCTCAAACCCTAAATCTTTATTTTGTTTTTTATATATAAATTTAACTAAATAGTTGATTTAAGTATATGTTTGGTTGTTGAATTTAGATTGATTACGGCTAATTGGATGATTTTTTGGTTGATGAGGTTGGTTGCAAAGTGGTAGCGATGGATGAGTTCGGCGATTGAGTTGGATGATGATATTAGATGAGTTGTGTAGGATGTGCAGTAATGAGTGAGTTGTGAAGGATGAGTTGTGATTTTTAGATTGTTATTATTGAGTTTTATTTGAAAATTATTGAATGGATTGTTTTTAGGTTTATGATTTATCGAATTAATTGTTATTTTTGTTGAATTATTTGGTTGATTATTCGATGACGAGTTGGACGAATGAAAATTGCTCTAGGCACAGCCAGAGGGTTACGGCACCTGCAACCCATGAAGCCCCTACGTATTCACGGAGATATTAAACCTTCAAACATTTTGTTGGATGCTAGATATCAACCAAGGGTGACTGACTTCGGATTTGCGAGGGTTGAACCCTCCCGGAATGAGACTTCGATTGATGCCATGATACAGGAGATCTAAAGGTGATATGTTGACCCTGAATACATGAAAACTTCTCGTGCGACCCTGAAATCAGATGTATTTAGCTTTGGAGTGGTCTTGTTGGTGTTGATGACCGGACGTAGAGCTTTTGGCGACACACTACCACAAGAAAACAGAGGTCTCGTGGAATGGGTAATCACCTTAACTTCGTTTCTGTTTGCTTTAGAAGCACATTAACTTCCTTATAATCACCTTATTTTGTAGACGTAATATTGTGGTTAGAAGATAACAAAATGTCATGCAGATAGTTTCGAACATTTTACGAATGGATGTGTAGCTTACCTGGATTTGTTGAGAATACTGATTAATCAGTACCGTGGCATATTGTTCAGGAGTATACTTTGTGCGCGAAGTGTAGCCTTCGGGGGCGAAATAGTTGTTGATATAGTCATTGCTTCCTATGTCCAATGTGTACAAGCACTGGCTCAAGTATTCCCTTGTTTCACTACCTTTAAATAGCAAAAGTTTCAATTTGGTAACATTGAAAAATTTTAGTTGTTCGTCCAGGCTATATCTTCCACCCTGCGAGAAAATATGAACACATCAAGAACTGTATGATCTTTCATTGTTGTACGTATGCATCTACAATTTTGAGAATCGAATAGATATACCAGTTGATAGCCCGTTTCATTAAGAATCCCTGCTCCACCCGATGCGTAGTTTACTCCATAAGATATATCTACTTCAGGTGACGCAACCGCACTGGTAAATGACGGTATGTACTGAGCGAATCCGAGATGTTGACCTGGTGATATGATGAGAATTCGATTACCAACATATCCAAATTAATCAATCAATGTTTCTTGGTTATAAGGAACACATAAAGCAATGGCATATACTGACATGGCATGCATATGTACAAGTAACGATATAGCTAGCTCGATGAGGATCAAGAAAGACTGACTGATAACATCTGCTATGGTTATGTTGTTCGTGAACCGCCCACTAGAAACCCCGCCTTTGAAGTCAATACCATAAGGGGAATAATTCGCCTTAGCAGACGTCACTAGCCAGTTGTTATTCCCGTCATCTGATAAAGAGTCTCCGAAAATGAAATAGCACGGGACTTGTGGTTGTGTGCTACAACCACTAGCCGCGATTTGCGCCTTCATGCTAAAAATGATCATGAGGGACATGAGACCAGACATTTTGAAAGACATTTTAGCTAAACCGAGAGAATGAAGAAATGTTTTGAAGTGTTGATTCAAGTCATATGATTGTTTGTGAGAAAATAAGAGTACATTGCATTTCTAATTTATAGTTTAATGAATGCAATTGATTAATATAAACATCATAGGTTTTGTGTGCTTGCACAGGAAATATGATGGGGACTGTATATAGTTTTATAGATTAGAATTGCCTCATTTATGGGTTAAACTTTGGAGTAAGAGTTACATCATGTCTTGATCAATAACTATATCAACATGACACAGTTTTGTTCAAGGGATCCGCATCCATAGATTTAATTAATACCCAATGATTCCCATACGACGTCAACAATCAAGATACAATGCTTTCCAGTATCATACCATACAGTACACGAGTTAGTATAAGTAGTTCCGTAAGTATTTGCAGCATAACTGCATACTATAGTTTCCTTTTCATAGTGATCACTTTTTCCCTTTCTTGCAGGATTAAGGACAGTGTCACTTGTGTTCACCTATCGATCTGCTTGCTGTAATGAAGTTGACTCTTTTTCCCCTTAGATAATCGACAATACATTGCAATTAAGTTTAGACGTATCGTAGGTACAGTGCACGGCTTTGCGGTGACGGCAACAACCTTTTTTTAATTATGTATGCTTCGTCTTAATTGGCACCCGCTCGTGTATATTACGGTCTTAGAGGGAATTCTGTGATTGCATGAAGTTGTTAGGATCCCTGTTTTCGCCCTAAGTTCAGCGGCAATTTGCCCTGCATCATTGAATACTAAGATGAGGTTCGATGGCATTCATTATTTCTAAAACGAAATTTGACTTTATAACAAGTATGAACTACTATGTAGCTTATATTTGAGGTCCTGTTACGGGGGAGTTGGACCATCTAGAATTGGGGAAGTCGAACTATAAAATATCGAGATGAATATCGTGCATGCTTCACTAAAACGTGCTACAGATTACTGTGACAGTCGTCCCAAAAGAATGTAGGTAAAGAGCGTAACGTGTTATTGAGGATGATGGCATAAGGGTATACAGATTGAGTTTATGAGGCCCGATAAGGAGAGTCGACGTGAGTTAAGCGGTAAGTTTATGAGGCCCCATAAGGAGAGTCGACGTGAGTTAAGCGGTAAAGTTCCGGCTCAAGTACTGGTAATGGAAGTGGATTGTTTAGTCAAGAAGGGATTAAAAAAGAGTTGAAGAATAGAAGATACAGAGTTTATTGGTTACAAAGAGTCACAATGATCAAAAGATTATGTTTTGTTCCAAAACATACCAGGAAAACTATATTCTGTAAAAAAAGGTTTGTTTCTAAAATGACCACAATATTGAAACAAAGTTCTCTATAGATATAGGAAACATAATACACATATAACCTAAAATGTTGAATTTGATAACACCAATGACAAACAATAGTATAACCTTCTAGGTTCTTACAGACATTAGAAGAAAATTACAATATCGATGTGAGACCTCTTTGTATCTTCCAACCGCTTTTCTGGTTCCGTTATTGTCCTCGTGATGATCATCATAATTTTTTTGTCCCTAAATGATCGTGAGATCCGTATATCTAGAGTTGAGCAAGGTGCTGTACATCATATGGATAAGCGTCCGATGGAGATTGAGCACGGTATGATCGAGAGCCAACGACGATGTTAGCAGCCTCGGTTGGGTGGTAGGCATCCCATAACAATTTGGTAAACTTTTACTTATCAAACCAATTTGATTTACTAGACGTTAAATAGACGTACTATATTTTGCACAAACGTACTAGTTTTTATTTAGACATATTAGATGTTTTGAAGACATATTATATATTCATCCGTTTATTTAATTGTATGAATTTTTCAATTTGTACAAACATACTAGTTTTGTTTAAAACTATCCTTTTTAAAGACATATAAGTTTTTCTAATATCATATGTTTTAGAGATCTTTCAAGTTTGTATAATTTATATAGACATATTAATTTTTTATTGACGTATTTATTTTTTGAAAAACATGCTACTAGATTTTTTTTAATAAGCCTATTAGTCACTCTCATTTTCTTCATTCTCACAGCCCAACCCATCACCACCACTCCCATGATTTCACCTGCACCACCATCGTTCCAATCCCTCCTCCTCCAACAACAACAACCTCAACGTCTCATCCGTAACCTCAATATCCATCATCACTTACACATCACCAGCAACGTAATACACCAAAATCCATATCCACCACACCATCCAAAATCATTTCAATCGTAAATCGACTTAGTCTTGAAAAAGAAATCAAAATTAGAATCTTGATTAGGATTATTGCGGAGACGATCATGATCTGAATATTCCTAGAACATGGAAGGACAAATGTTTTTAGCAAAATCGATGTCGAGGGATTGTGGTTGTTGTAGGAAAAACGGGACAAGGCGAAGATGATAATGATAATGGCGTTGATGATAATGGGAGGTTGACGAAGACGATGGCGTTTGTGGAGAGAGTGAGTGTCGAGCGCTGTGGGTGAGTGGAGAGGGATAATATGATGATTTTAATAAATTAGGATCTGATGAGAATTAAAATTAGTTGATGATATTTTCTTGGTAAAATATTTCAATTACTACTTCTTATGAATTATCCCAATAAAAAAAACATAGGATAATTGCATAATCAATCAAATAGTATTCCCCTCATCCCGAGTTAACAAAACTACATTATTCTTGAAACAAAATTGAAATATAAATTTCATAATAATTTTTTATAAAATAAAATTTGATCATATATATTCAATATTTATCTTGAAATATGTACATGATCCAAGTTTTGTAATTAAATCAAGGGAGAAAGTAAAATAACTGTGGCTAAAATTACAATCATCTTGCAGTGTTGAGATTATTACCACCGAGGCGCCGACATCCAATTACTCCGGTTCATTTTCCCGCCATTTCCGCCCCCAAATATCCCCAAATCAAGAAACCACTCAATACGCCATGACAAAACCAAACAAACCCTAGAATCCCAAACCCTCCATCAATGGGAATCCAAGGCCTTCTCCCCCTAATGAAATCGATAATGTCGCCGATCCACATCAAGGAACTGCAAGGCGGCACGGTGGCCGTCGACACCTACTCGTGGCTCCACAAGGGGGCGTTGTCTTGTAGCCGCGAGCTCTGCAAGGGACTCCCCGCCACCAGGTGAGGGAACGAACTTGAAGGGATTTGGGATGTGCCCTTTTGGATTTGGGGTGATTTTCTGGGTGCCCATTTGGGAAAGGAGTGGTTTTGGGGTGGGATTTCGGGAAAGGTTAGGGTTTGGGGTGTTTGGGGTGGGGATTGGGGTTGGTGTAGGTATGAGTTCTGAGATGTGGGTTGGATTGGTTTTGTGGATTTGGGATGTGGGTGAGGTGGTGAGATTTAAATGTGGGTGTCTGATTTGGAGAGTTGGTCTAACCGGTGGTGTCGTGGAGGATGTTGCATAAGATAGAGGAGAATGATGTTGTCGTAGTCGTGTTGGCGACCCCAAGTAACGTCATACAGATCTGGTTTGTTGTTATAGGTTGTTTAACCAATGGCGTTGTTTATTTAGCTGATCAAATTTGGTTTCAGTATGTCGTGGGTATGTCTGAATTTCATGAACATTTGGTTTTGGATAGAGGAGTAATCAAAAGATTCTCTTTTGGTGTTGATATATAATAACAGAATCAGTGTTGTCTAATGTTAGTGCTATCATTGGTTTCAAATGATGAGCGGTTTCTAGCTGTGGAGTCGCACCTGATGCTTATGCAACAGCTCAAACATCCGGTTAGGCTGTATTTGAGTGATTAGGGGTCATTAAAGGGTTTAGTTCCCTTTCAATAAAGTAGTTTCTTAAGCTGCTGCTTACTCCGCTTTTCAAGACAATGAGTAGCTCTTAGACCTTGAATTCGATCCTGGACTGATATTCTTTTGTTCTTGCATCGACAGGCATATTGACTACTGCATGCACCGAGTAAACCTATTAAGGCATTATGGCGTCAAGCCCATTCTTGTGTTTGATGGAGGCCTTCTACCAATGAAGGGTGAACAAGAGAACAAGCGTGCAAGGTGAGTTAGCAAATCCTAGCAGCAGGAATGATCTTTCTTGTGCTAAAGTTCACTATGTGAGATTGATTTGTTACTACAGTTCACTATGTGCTTAACTTGTATTCATTATAATCCCTGTGTTTACATAATGCAGGGCAAGGAAAGAAAATCTTGCTCGTGCAATTGAACATGAATCAAATGGGAATTCTTCTGCTGCATACGAATGCTATCAAAAGGCTGTTGACATCTCACCTGCAATCGCATATGACCTAATCCAGGTACCGAAATTGGGCTAGTTTTCTAATCTTTATATTATTTTCTCTTTTCCTTTAAGGTGTCATTAGATAACTTGATCCTTAATTGGCAGGCCTTGGTAATGGAACAACAAATATTACTTTTCTACCCAAGACAAAAAAAAGCAAGCATGATTGCATGAAAATGTGATAATGTCTTGTATGGTGTTAAATTCAACTTTCTGTTGCTTTTGTCATAGGCGACTAAATTATCCATTTTTGTGTAATGTTGCTGCTTTCATATTGACATGTTTTTCTTGTGGAAGGTTTTGAAGCAGGAGAATGTATATTGTATTGTGGCTCCTTATGAGGCAGATGCACAGATGACCTTTCTGGCAGTTAACAAACTTGTTGATGCTGTCATTACCGAAGACTCGGATCTTATCCCATTTGGTTGTCCCAGGGTATGTAACCTTCTGTTTGATCGTCACTTTACCATAATCTGATATTGCTATGCACTTAAACTTAGATGAACTCCTATTTCAAAAATATGAATACAATACTCAGCTAGGTATTTGCTTTGCTTCCCATTTTTCAGATTATATTCAAGATGGACAAGTTTGGGCAAGGTGTTGAATTCCGCTATGAAATGCTACGCCAGAATAAGGATCTGAACTTCTCAGGATTTACAAAGCAGATGTTTCTTGAAATGTGCATACTTAGTGGTTGCGACTATTTGCCATCACTACCTGGTATGGGCCTCAAGAAAGCGCATGCACTCCTTTGCAAGTTCAAAAGCTTTGAAAAGGTTTGATAAGTTCAATTCATTGTTACTAAAATTTCTAGCATGATCTCTTTCAAAGTATTGGACTTTCCATAGCTGAACGCAATAGAAAAGCTTTTTAAGTCCAAATAGTAAATGGTATTGAAATGTAACAATTAGAAAGTGATGTTTCCAAGCACAATTTGAAACATAGTTTATGTGCGCTATTGTCTGATCATCTTTTCGTATGCTCTTAGGCTGATATGGATAACTGTTTTCCTGCAATAGGTTATCAAGCACTTGGCATTCACCACCATGGCAGTTCCTCCTCTTTATGAGGAATCATTTAAGAAGGCGATCTTGACATTCCATCATCAAAGAGTTTACGATCCAAATGTCGAGGATATTGTGAATCTGTTGGATCTACCTGAATACATGGATGAGGATTTGGAGTTTTTAGGCCCATATCCTACCTACACAGTTTTCAGCAATAGCTCAAGGTCTTGTCTTAGATTTCTTGATTTAATGCCACTATATTGTTCATGACAATACCTTAACTAGTGATACAGCTATGCCTCAACATGTAGCTAAAGCGATCGCAGAAGGCGTGGTTGACCCAATCACTAAACAACCATTTCAGGTACTTGGCTTATCTTCCTCTTTTCCCCAATCACCCCGTTGTGTTGTATGAAATTTTAGTTTATAAGTTTCACTGAAGTACTAAAGTTGAATATTTTGGCTTTGGGAAAAGGTTGTCAGTCCCTAAACTGTGATTTTAAACTGTGATCAGCTTACATTATTGACTTCCTGCTCACTGAAACTGAACTTCTCTTCTCGTATGCTTGACTAGCTTACTACAAAATTTGGAACCTCGCTCAAATGCGCTTGTTATGAACCTTTTTATTCTAAGTGTGTTTTCCTTTTGCCTATTCATTGGCCTTCAGGAGGATGTTGTTCATTGTGGTGCTGCAGCGGATAGTGGTTACCAACCGCAAAATGTCAGAGCTGAGTACAAGAAGAAAAAGTTAGAGTTGCCTGCGCAGAAGAACATTCTGACCAACTACTTCTGTATCCATTTCATGTCATGTTTCCTAAATTTTTTTAGTAATGCAGCACATGTTGCTTATGATGTCACTCCATCCTTCTTTGTTTGGCACTTGGCTTTAACCTTCCCTTGAGACTTGCTCTTAATTTCTCTTTTATAAGTCATCGTTGTTCCCTCGATTGATTTTCTTAACATCTAATTATAAAAAGGCTTTGCATCATTGGAAGCAAAGAGGAAATTCAAGGCCCCTCGGATCACAACTAAGCATTTGGATGACGGATCCTCGCCTAGTTCTGGAGAAAATGTTCGTGAAGGATCCATTGCTGGTGTGAAATGTACTTCAACATCTCCAAACGTTAGCGATCCTGTAAGTGAGAAAAAATGGTGCTACGCATTGGTGAGAATCAAATTTTGTTAAAGGAAAACCTAATCAGAACTTTCTTGTAGGATGTCGGCATTTCACAGGAGAATGATTCAGCTTTGGACTCCACATTTGACTGTAAAGACATATCTCCCCTTCACGCATAATACACATTGCTTCTCATAAGCTAATGATCTTCGACGATTTATACAGGTACGGAAGGAATCCAAGAGACACCTCCATTGCAACAATCACGACATTCAATTCACAAGCATGAGCTGAAACACAGTTATGTTGTCTTCACTGAAAAAACTAGAGACAAATCGGAGAAAGTGATTGTCAGAAGCTCTTATTTCCGTCACAAGTCTGCAGAGGAGAATGATCCAAGTCTTGAAAAGGACAAGGATATCTCAAGCAGTCCTCATCTCGAGCACAAAAGGAGGCTTGAAGATGACATGGGTGTTAAAGCTGAGACAGTTATTGGAAGGAGTTCTTTTTTCAAGCAAAAATCAACACCAGAGGTCGAGTTTGGCCACAATGTTGATAAGCAACAAGAGAATGATCGTCCTAGCTACAATCATGCATGTGATATTATTGTACCTGATTCTCCTGAAGAAGAAAACTATCATGAAGACTCAAACCTGAAACGGAAGACTTCTTCAATCAACAGTGCTGCCGTGGTTAGTCTCTGGTGCTTGCTGTTCATTACATTTTCAATAATTCGATTAAATTTGTGTTTTCTAGTCGACATGAACTTCACATTTGTGTTTTTCAGGAACATGTAACATCCACAACCAGCAGGATGGAGGCACCTGTTCCTGATGGAGGTGTGCGCTTGAAAAAAAAAATCATATTTCTTAGATAATTTAGTTTTCTTTAAGCATCTGATTGTCGCAGATAGATGCATGATATTCTGAATGAACATAAGGTTTCTTCATAGTGCAGGTAGCTTTCTTGGTGTTGAAGATTCAACTGCCAAGCAGAACTCTGAAGACAGAAAATTTGGGTGTAACATCTCCCACATAAACCATTATTCAAACATTTCAGAGAAATCAATGGAGAAGTTTGTTTCAGTAATGTCATCATATGCTTTCAGCTCATCCGGTTCTCGTGCCAGTGGACTTCGTGCGCCTCTAAGAGAAGTGCACAACACTTGTTCCATAAGGTAGTACTAATGTTTTAGTTCAACTCTTGTTCTATCATATACTTACAGTATTATCTTTTCTATGCAGACAAACTTCAACTTTGGACATAAGCCGGTTTTCATACGTGCCAAAAAAGAAGTCTGCCAAGGCCCCCAGATAGTTACAGATAATTACTTGGATCATAGCTTCCTTTCGTGATTCTTTGCGAGCCCTCTGCACCTTCGGGTTGGACAAGATCTCTTCAGACTCTTTATACTGATGGACCTTGGTCTCTGTGTTTCATCATGACTGCCTATGATTTCTATGTTTGGTGGTGAACGTTCCGATTTTTGCTTTCCATATGTGTTACCTATGACTATTGGAAGAATTCAGAACTTCCAGCTCGAAGTGTGCACTTAAAGTCCATTTGCAGGGCGACTGATATTGTCTATTCATGTTACTTGGTTCAGGACTAATTTATATCAAGCTGAAGTGCATCGTCCCAAGGTGTAGATGCTGAAGCTGATCAAGTGATCGTGTATGTACCATATGTCATTGTTGTTGTTCCTTCCAATCCTGCCGAGCAAGACTAACTGGATAAAACAAAGGCATGTATTCTGTACTGAAACTTCGAGCAGCTGCTGTTAGGCACTCGATTTTCCAGATTCGACAGGATAAGTCTCTCCATTACTTGTAGCATTTTTGTATGGAGGGGAATGCACTAATTCCTCACCCCATTGAAGCTCGATTTTAACTCCTAAGAGATTGCGATACCCATCTCCCAACTTGGGGTAAGGAACATTATAATTGTTCAGAATTTCATATACATGTGATCTCAAAGGTTTGGATATAACGACCTCACTGTATGTTCGTAGTGTAACAATTAATCATGTAGATTGCTTGTGCGAAATGCGAGTTGTTAAGGAACTTGGTGCGATGTCATATTATATGCTGATAATGATAATCAATTTGGTCAGTTTCTGATCCTTGGTTTCATTATCTATACGTTATCAACGACATGCTTAGATAGAACATGAGTTTTATGAATATGTATGTGTGATTACATTGACCAATTTTAGGACAGTAAATAGATGTCCTCTAACTTAGGCGTGCTGTAATGAAAATATTACTTTGTTAAGTAATGCTACTAACAAACTTTAGCATCATGATTAGGTACTTAAAGGAAGCCAAGTCTTTTTATGGTTCCCTTTGCTCATAAAACAAGCGGAAAACCCTTTTCCATCATAATATCAATTTCTAAATCGACTTAGAAAGAATTACGTGAAAAACTTTACCAAAGGTGTGTGATGTGTTCTTTTATCGAACAAAATATTGATATACTTAAAAATGAACCATCATTGGCAATGTTAGGGGTGTGCATGGAATGGGATGATTCTGATATTTGATCATTTTCCGTCCCGTCCCAACTTTCGGGTATCTAAAATAATTCGTCTCATCCCGTATCAAATGTCTGGTATCAATTTTTTTATAATAAGATATGGGAAGCTAAATTTGTTTCGTCCCGTATCACATATCCCGTCCCAACTTTAACGTGCAGTCCTAATATACTTTTGGAACCTTAATTTCATTTAAGATAATCAAATTTACATACATGTTTTGAGTATTAAATATCTTCAGAGAACGCAAGATATAACACTTAGGTTCTAGTCAAAAAGCAAAAGGTCAAAGAAATAAAAAATCATCTTATCCATATATCTTTCGTAAATGGATATATCATAAGTTCTAGTGAGAATTATCAAAAAGTGTTGTTTTTGAAACTTAATTATCAAAAAGATGATACCGTTATTATTTATTTACCAAATGGTGTCTTTTTTTAAAAAAAAAAAAAAATCGATAGGTTTCCAAACTACCCGTATCTTTCACAATATAAACATCATACAATCCCACTACAACCCTCCTTCTTCCTCCCACGCACCAGCTCAAACACATCCTCATCAACTACTTTCCTTCGTCCACTTATCCATCGTCGTATTGAATCGTTTCATGGGGGCTTTCAATTCGTCGAAGATGTAGTACAAATGGAAGTCCTTGTCCGATTGATTCGATTTACGATGAGGCTGAGAGCCTGAAGATCGAGGAGGTGAGGGGGGTTCTATAGTCCTTGGAAGATGGTGTTTTAGGGTTTGGGAATCGAATGGTGATGATGATGATGATTCGTCTAATGAATTTATCGATTTGATGAATGTCGAGGGCGCATTAGTTTGATGTGCACATGTTGAGAACACGGATGAGTTGTTGTAGTAGTTATAGGCGTTACATTTTGGGTTTTGGATACTAATTGTAATTTCTAATGAGTTGTAATAATATGGTAACTATTGTAATTTGATTATACATTATATATTTTCTTTTTTTTAGTTCGTATAAGGGTAAAGTTGGATTTTCAGATTTTAGATGATTAATTAGTAATTTAAAAAATAGGGTGTGATCAAATGGCAAATAAGATGAAAAAAAAAAAATTGATCAAATGGTGATTCTCTCTAAGTTCTATAAAATCGCAAGATAAATAGAACTTTCCATGAAATAAAAAACCAATCATAGATATTTAATGTGAGAAAGTAATATACATAAAATAGATTTAAAATTCATTATTTTGTATATATATTAACATTAGTATTCATAAATGAATTACTTGGTATGTTGATATATAAATTGACATGTGAAAAAATATACTTGGTCTTACATGGAAAAAAACGGTCTGGCATCTTAAACATTTCTCGTATCTATCGATTTTTTCGATATTTAGTTTGGCTATTCTCATATCGATCGAAATCAACCTATATGAGTTTGATCTAGTTCGGTTTCTTCCGATATCGATCCTGATCCGGTAATTTCAGAATTTTTTTTGCTCACCCATAGGCAGCATTCAACACTCGGGTTTTTCACGCTCTTCTTCTAGTCACATAAAGGTGACCCTTTTTTTTTAAGGTCTTTGTAAGAAAGCATTTAATGTCATCAACCTAGGACATGAGCCTTTTTTATGACCTATATGGACCGTCCAGATAATAACGAGTAAACGAGTATTATGGTACCACAGTTCTATCACTCTATGCATAGAATGATCATTATGGTCGGATGGCTTCAATACAATTATATGAAATGTGAAAAAATGATCATAACGTGTACGGTAAAGGATTACAAGGACTATCCAACAAATTTTACTCCTACGGATTACGAATGACATCTATTGTGGAACGTAATCAATGTTGAGAGCACGAAGCTCAGTCGGGAATCAAAAGCTGAGAACAAGTATAAGATCATGACTTATTCTATCCGGCTTAATTGATTACGAATTTGAACCCAGATGTGAGGAGAGATGTTAAGGAAAACATTTCTTATGATAAATTCAATTGACTGGAACATTCCAAAATATAGTTTTCAATTAACCGAGAACATACAAGGTTTATTTACGAAAATCATTCAAACTGTAAAAGACAACGTAATAACTGTTATAAATATTGTATATTGTCGATTTTATATCGTAAGTTACAATTAAATATATATAATGAAATTTTAGTATATTTTACATTCAATAAATTATAATATAATTTTTTAAAATTATAATATAATTTATTTAATTTATAATGTTGCGTCAGCAACGTACTGGCTATCACGGCAGCATCAACATTGCACCCATTTATTTGTACCTCTTTTTAGATGTTTCGATCATGATGCCAAAAATAACGTATGACCTTGCTTTACCTACTTTTGTTTTTTTGGGGGACTAATTTCATTTTAACCAAATAAAGATATTGATGATTGTGATTCATAGATATATCTACATCAATCCCTAATCAATCAAACATAATCTTTTCCTGGATAGAGTTGAAGCCGTGGGCCAAAGACAAGGAGTTTCCCGCAAGCTCCAAACTTTTAGCTTATTCATATCTCTCAAATTATTTGATTATTTGTGTTACTTCCCAGCAAAGCCGCTCCATCTTCCTCCTTTTCGTTTGTCAATTTGGCCACTTGTCGCCTAGCGAGGCTTGTTAATTAATGCACGACAATATGGAATCAGGGCCCACAGCCTCGAAGACGCGTCAATCAACCAACGGGTGAAATGTCGTGGTAGTAATTTTAACCAATGACGTACGTGGTGGTGTGGAGTCTCATCCATATTATACACGTTCCGTATTATATTTAATAAGACGTTTTGATCCGATAAGAAAATTTATACATAATTTTGAATTTATATTAATTTTGATAAAGATTTTTTTTTGTGATATTAGGATTTATTATATCATTTTATGAGATGAAATAGTGGATCTACGATAACAAATGAAATTGATTTGACATTTTGTTATGTTAAAAGGTTACAAAAAAAATTATAATTTTTTTAAATTGATCAAATAAAAAAAAACGTTGAAGGGAATAAGTAACAAAGAAATAGAATACTTTGTAACCCTTATTTGATTAAGATCACTAAAATTAATTTCTTGAAGTTTGCGGGAAAAACATAACATTATGTACATTTTGTCAGTTTTAGATCTGCTCAAAACTGAAAGTTTGACTTGTTCCGCCGTTAAAGCTCACAAGTAACAAAGTATGTACGAGTTGGTCTGTTTCTCATGTTAGTTAAGGTCAGAATAAAGGATAGTAACATATATGTCCCGACTATATTATGGACTCAAGATGAATGAATTTCACATATTTATTTATGCTTGGATCAAAGTTAGAGCCTCTCACTCGATCTCATTAAAATCGTCGTAGGGAATGTATCTCAAATAGTCCTTGTCCATCGATTATACTTGCCTATTCATATAGATACTCGTGTTCTATAGCACATTAACGTCACTTTTTCTATAGTCATATTCAATATGCCTATTTGATGGATCATATGAAGCACATTTGAGGTTCTATCATTTATCAATAATATTTTAGAAAGGTCCAAGATCAAACATAATTATCTTGACAATATGCCTAATCAGTATGTGAAATGCAAATACCAGAAACATGGTTTCACACGGGCGCATAAGGATAGTACAATTACATGAAACCTCTCATAGGTTTGACAAGTGAAAATTTTCAGATGTAGCGAATCATCACCTAATCATAGAAGTCTAACTTCAAACTTGAGACAACTCCACGTTATTCAGCTTAATCAAATTGCCCATACATGACATCAACAACGAGTAACTTACATCATTCCAACCATGGCTCCGTCTTGAAGAAAAACAGAACAAAACAAACCGACGATCTCAATCCTTCATCTTGATATAACTTACTCGAAACAAATCATTGTTCTTCGTGTCTGCTTATCCGTCCATCATCTCGATCATCGTTCTTCATTGACGTGGAGTTTCACACTCGTTATCCTTGTGACTTGTAGCCGATAACCTCAATTCGGATCTTTGTTACCTCTTTGATCATCCATATAACAGCTGAACGCAACTTTTGCCTATCACGTCTTGGATTGCTTTTTGCCATTGCACCACGAACCGAACACAGAAAGAGAAATTAAGAAGAGTTAGCATTGCCTTGAGAATTTACAAGCCAGCAATGAATCAACTCAATCAGTCCTCTATAAATCCGGTCATCCTTAGAATGGAATCCCTAATGCGACAAAGATTCCTTCCCTTCAACGACCTCCCATTCTCATAAAACGATCGTGCAATCCTCGAATCAAACCTCCTCGATATAATCACATGGGGAGGCACCATCTCCCCGCCTTCGTTCCCCTCCCCTTGATCAACCTCGTCTTCTCTGAACACAACATCTCTAGGAATATCAATCGCCACGGACCATCCCTTACTCCTCTTGCTCCTACTAACGCCCGCCATCTTCTTGGACTTCGAACAATTGGACCGATCAATGCTTCCCGAGCCACTATAAGTCCCCGAGCTCTCGTCAGAGTCGAAATCATCGGAGAACACGATATCGGGCTCATGGAATTCTTCATGATGATAAGCCATAGATATATGTTGTCTTTGTGAGTAGTGTTTTGGAGAACTTGGGAAATGTGAGGGCAAAGTTAGGAATTTATAGGTGATTGAATGAGAGATATATGAGGTGAAATAAATAAATAGTTAGAAACGTAGAGGGCAAACTTCTCATATTGTATTGTTTGTGTGAATTTGTCATTGGTTGAAGTTGTGTGAATGAATTTTTGATTGATTGTGTTGAGGTCTTTGATTGCGACGCCTGATTTTGGCGCGTTGAGTGTGGCCCCCGTTACATGCCTTTTTTCCTCATATTTTTTTGGCATTTTCTTAAGTTTGGTTTCGTGTTTTGTGTAATCTTCCTCCCATTTAAATTATAATCTTAATTTATATATATAATAAAATTATTCTTCATGGGATGATCAATATCATTGTATGTAAAATTATCGTGAGATATTAATGATAATTAAAATTATATACTATAACTCTGAACCAATGTTATAATTTTCTTATTTTATTAAGATAAAAAACAAAACTTATCAAAAGACATGTTGAATAGTATAATTTGAATGATACAAACAGAGTAATTGAGATATGTATCTAAATATAAAAATTTATTAAGATAAATTTTGATTCATCTATACAAGTACCTGAATTACTCGTTTTCTACGAAGATAAATAAACTTTGATTCATAAAATGTGCCTTGTTTAGATTCAGATCTCATATATTTTGATATCTGGTGAGTTGAGTATTTCTCATATCGATCGTGAAGAAATAAAAAGAATAAAATATATGTGAATTATCAATAATTTATCAACTTAATTAAGCTTTCAACTTAATAATTGAACTCAATTCACGTATATATTTAAGATTCAAATGTGTATTTTATCCTATTCTAATTGGGATGTTGAACTCTTCCCCTGAATTTAAGTCATATATTGGATTCCCTGGTTGAACTCTACTCATGTTCAACATTTATAGTACTTCCACATGTCATGCAATCGACAACGTTTCAGTAGAACATAAATCCTCCTATATGGGGAGCTTATTTAGTTGAATCATTTAGTTTGAGTTTCCGAACTTATGATTGAATGTTATCATGATTCCTGATGATACGTGATAAGAATATCCCACCACTTCAGTTAGGATTTTAGGTGATGATGGATTATATAGTCGTTAGGCAAGACATGATGATAGCGAAACGTTTTGTATTAATCAATTAAATTATGGTCGATGATGTTTTGCTTTGGATTATGTAACGTGTGTGCGTGGTGTGGGGCGATTGTCTTGGGCAATGAGCACATGGCTTAGCATTTGCTTCGTGTGATTAAAGAAAATAATCACTTTTTGTAGTCTGTTATCCGTTGTTAACCATGTAATCATTATGATTAAAGAAAAATCTAATACATAAACTGATCTGTGCTGTGAAAAACCGTCAGCTCGCTGCTGTAATTTGGGCTTTCTGATTTGAGACATAGGCTTTTCACCACATAATTAATTCAATCATCCGTTTAAGACTCCATCTTCGAAAATATTTCTATAGCTCGACCCATTGTTATGGTTAATTTGTCTAAATAAGTAATAGACCGATTCGGTACATATGGAAGGAAAAACAAGGCATCAGAAAAAGAGAAAAGCGAACGTAAAAGCAAGAAATTAATCTACATATGAAAATGAGATTGTCTAAAAGGTTTGCATATATGACAAAGCAAAAATTTTTTGTAGAGAAGCAACATGTTGCATATTTACTTGATATGATGAACATATCGTGTTGTCTCATCATGCTGTTTTAGAATCCAGGAAACATAAAATTACCCGACTAAACGTAACCGATGACGACGGTGGACGAAAGTTGAGTATATCTAAGTATTAGGATTCTGATCCGAATGAAGATGCCTAAGCAATATCACTGAAGCATGTATATTGTTTTGTCTTATAGGTTGCTTGTGTGGTCACAAGTTCCTTAACAAGACAGGTAACTGCTCAGATATCTAGCTAGCTATGAGTACGAAATAGTCCATGGTATATTTATGGTATCAAAGACATGGAAAGGGCAAAGAGTATTATTTGCCAACTCAGAGGGTGAAAGTCCAACGCAATTGCCTTTTGCACTTTTGTATAAGAAAATTACTAGTATTGTATTCTCACGTCCTAATTTAATTATTGATATTTGATTTTTTTATTATTCAATATATATTTTGAAAAGTTTTATTTTTCATCTTAATGATGCAAAAAATTATACCACTGTCATTAGGTTGAAGTAATAACTTAAATTATCATTATTATTTTACGATAATTTTTTTAAAAAAATGATATTTGATCGTCTCGCAACACGAGTCATATTTCATTTCGACAAATATACACAGTTAAATTATTATAATTAAAATGGGTCAGGGAGTAATACTTCATATCCTTCTCAATATTTTTACAATGTTTTAGACTTTTTTTTATTTTCGAAACACAGTTTGATTACCATCGTACATCAATCAAACACAAATTATTATTTTTTTTATAAATTTATCGAGAAACTTGAATAATTGGTTAAATTATATATTTTAATCGAATACATGTTACGAGATACGGATGATCAAATGCTATATGAAAAAGGTATTTTAAAATATGTAAAAATAAAAAGTACATAATTTTACAAAAATTATAAGACGAATGAGTATTGATTGATATTTTGAATATTCTTTATAAATTCATAGAGTGGATAAGGCTCAACTTATAAGACTTCCTGGGATAAGAGTCTATATTTGTGCGAGTCTATGAGACTATAACTCTAAAATATAACTTGGACATTTCTGGCCGTTAGTGATTCCAATCTATACGCTTGAAGTTATGACTAGTATATATGATCAATTATTGTGTTCAGATAACGCTAATTTTTTGAGAATACCTATATATGTTTATTTCTACTTTTTATTTGACAATGAAAAAGTTGGATGATACAATATATGTGCGAATGGTTTACAGATATTTGAATTGAGCAAACAATGTTGAGGAATAGGTGATATTGGGACTGCAATTACTGCAGTCATATATGTTGCCTGCAATCCTCGTTATTTTTTTTAAACTACCTTTTATAAAAAAAAAAATGAACTTTGAAAATTTAAAGTAATTAATTTCAAAGCAGTTTGTAAGGTTGTGACTGTTGCACTTACTGCAACCTTTTTTTTTCCTTAAGGAATATTATTATGAAATATTAATTTAATTATATTTTTTAAAATAAATTTTCAATATACGTAAAAAAGATACGTTCTGTGATTAAATAAATAAGATATTTTTATTTTTTTGTATATCTGATTGTTTAAACTCTGGTGTTGGTGTTGTCTATAAATATTAGTTCGAAAACAATGGTTTAGTATTTCAAACTTGATATCTATTGATATAGAGACTCGGTAAACAACTCACTTCCGTACATAAAGGATAAATACTACGCTTTCACCTATACTTCCATCTAAACATGCATGTGTTTAACATGCCACAGTCTTACACTAATACTAGGACATCAGTGAGTTATTGCACGCTCTGTTAATTAACTTTATAATATGAGAATTTAATCACACCGTCCACGATATATTGTCGTGTAGTGAATTTTTGGATGAGGTCGAGGAAAGTACTAGCTAGTTCCTTTTGGTCCAAAACGTACTAGATTTGAGCCCACACTATAAATGTCATTATTGTCACTGATTGAATAACCTAGTGTCGATTTTTGAAGAAATTCTATGCCTAATTCAGTTTTTGTACCACAAAAACAGATCTCAAAGTTTCACTAGGACAAAAGTGTGTTTGGTCGGTTGGTATCTCAACGAGGATATATAAATAAATTTATCCATATTGATATTGAAGAAAAAATAAAGAATAACTTATATATATAAACGTTTATAATCCGTTAGCTTAACATTCAGGGTTAAATTGAGCGCAATTCACCTAAACATGCTATGCAGTTTTTAGTTTGGATGTGTATTCTTCCCCTGACTCTCATTCACATGAATCATGTTTTTTTTCAGATATGATACAAACAGGATAATTGGATAAGTCATATACGACAAATTTGCCGGCCATAGATAAAAAATCCGCACAACATTAAAATCCAATCACCAACAAACATGGAGTTCGAACCTAGTTGACTTTAAAAATAAGACGTATATATATAGCGTTATATGTAGACAGCTAGGGGGACCTTAAAACACATGTTTGTGGCGAAGAAGGTACTCAATCTACACACAGGAATAGTGAATTTCAAGTGTGGAATCGCTTTGCTCGAACTCCTCGTCTTATATGTCGAAATGTAACGTGTTTTCGTGCATTTCGTGTTGGACCGCTAATTTTATTTTATTTTATTTT
>LIEC01006069.1:37772-48345 GCA_001925005.1 Drosera capensis
GAGTGAAAAATAACTCATTTGACTGACAAATCTAAGATGTTGGATGTTAAAATTTTGTTGGCGAAAGGTAGGTATCAAGCAAATTCCTATAAGATACTAGTTTATAAATTCAATTGATATACGGGTCTCAATAATAGAGCTATCAGGTCAACGGAGAAGGGCTGCATATTTATAACATTAATGAATCATTTCCAGCTGCATGATGATATTATTATAGATCATAAAACATATATACTAATCCCACTTAGCATTCAAATGACACTTAGAGCTAACAAAAAAATGGAAGTCAAGCCATCAATGTGTTGATCCAAATAAGAAGCTTCGACTATAGAGAAGAATTAACACGAAAAAGTTAATTCTAAAACCGCAACTATTAAGCGGAAGAACTTGCCGGCCATAGATAAAAAATCCGCACAACATTAAAATCCAATCACCAACAAACATGGAGTTCGAACCTAGTTGACTTTAAAAATAAGACGTATATATATAGCGTTATATGTAGACAGCTAGGGGGACCTTAAAACACATGTTTGTGGCGAAGAAGGTACTCAATCTACACACAGGAATAGTGAATTTCAAGTGTGGAATCGCTTTGCTCGAACTCCTCGTCTTATATGTCGAAATGTAACGTGTTTTCGTGCATTTCGTGTTGGACCGCTAATTTTATTTTATTTTATTTTATTTTTTTCCTTATGTCAAACTCACGGAACTCTAGATTAATGAACCCTCTAAACAAAACCATGCTCATCAATGTTGCGTTGGACATAATGTTGATCCCTCGTCGAGCTAGCGACCAAAAAGTTTATGCTTCTGTGAACATCCCCTCACGCAAATGTGTGTAACAGGAATGGAACTCATGAATTCAACATCATCATTGCTCACATTATGCATGCATATAGAAACATGACTCAATATCTCCATTGCACGAATACATAGTGAGGTGAAATAAATGTGACGATTAATCCAATGTGTTGCCAACATTAGCTTATACCAAATAGAAACATGAATGTCATTAACTTTATTTCAAATAAAATGACTGATAAAACGTATTTTTTTTATAAAGCCAATTAGATTATCATTAACATTATCTTTAGTTACTTCACTTTGGGTTCTCACGCTTTCCATTTATGGCCCACAATACCTGGGCTTTCGTCCACTGTATTGGGCTTGATCCAATAACACTTTTTGCTGGGGCGAAGATTGATCAAACACAAGGCCCCAGCCCAAAGCCTGAAAAATACTCTGAAATGCCCACTTTCTCAAAATCTACTTGAATAATGTTAAATGCTCATCAACTTTTATATCAAGCCTGGAAAAATGCACTTTGATGAAATAAATCATTTTTGGGGAAAAGAAAGATGGTGCAGCAACACCCAAACGCATGCTATAATCATTTTTGAATCATATGTGTGTGTTTTTATTCGTTCCTTGTCATAATTTTTATAATATTTATTATTTTAGATTTTCATATAAATCTAATTCTCTTAATCCTATTCAAATTTTAACATTTTTTTTACATGTATCATTCAAATAATAACATTTTCATATTTAATATTTTATTCGTTCCAAAAAGATTGTTGTCATTATGAATGACCCGCCGAACGAACAAACGATATAATTATAAATTTATCATAAAACAGTAACGATAATATATAACACGAAATACAATCTTGGGTCAAAATGACATTCGTATCATGTCATTTAGTAATAAAAAATAACACCTCAAAATACGTAATAAATAATATAGTTAATGCACAATATTTCAATTATTATGGGACGAAGGACGTAACTTTTTTCACACAAAAATATCAAAATATCTCTATTTTATATTACATCAATTTATTCATCATTATTTTTCTTTTTTTCCTCAACTCCTTTATCTCGTACACTCATAATGACAAAATTATCATCTCTTATTTCAATACATACATAAATTATCGTATCGGGTTAAACCATTGTAATTTGAATGAGACAAAAGGAATATAACATTCTCTATTTTCTTATTTAATAATAATTTTATATTATCTTCTCCGTTACACTTCATTATTTTCTCTATCATTCTCTTTCATTTTTTCATATAAAACCCACCATTATCATCAAAAAAATCACAATATGTTAATCAAAATATATTAAATTCAACACACACATAAAAATTAATTCGGATCAAACCGTTTCAAAAGTTGTGGGACGAAAAGAGTAAAAATTAAATTTTCAGATTTTTCAATTTTCAATTTTTTCTTTTAAAAACAATTAGTGATGAACTTGATACTTGGAGTATTTTGTTGTGTGTTGCTAGCAGCTCCAACAATAACCCCATCTTTTTTTATTAACAAAAACTAACATTTTTTTTTACTCCATTTCTTTTATTGATAGATTAGAAGTGGATCAGGCTTATCCTAAATATGACTAAATCACCAAGTAACTTTTATCTTATGACAAAGCAAATAATGTTGGTATCCGCGAGTTCATCTCTTGGTCACTGTTGTTGCTCCAACACATCAATATCCTTCTTTTTCTTCTTATTTGTTTTCTCTTTATGCCTCAAAATTTAAATACAACAAATGGGAATCTATTAATAAGAGTTGGTGCTTATAGTGGTGAATCAACAGTGAAGGTTATTTTGAATTTCTTTTCTTTTCTCTTTATAAAAAATCTTCATAAGTTGTGATCATTATAAACAACACCCGTTGATAATAATAGGTTTTTTGGTCATCAAGAACGAATGGATATAATCATAACGAAGTAATCAATGTTTACCGCAGACGACAACTAAGCTTTAACAAATGCATAAACATATTCTCCAATTTTCTCACTACAAAACAAGGAAAAAATGAAAACCATCCACCAAAACCCCAAATTCCCACATGGTTCATACTTGTATACATCTTCAATGGTGGACAATGCAGTTGAGCAAGGAGACCAGAAAAATGATAAACAAACAAACAAAAAATTCATGAAGAAATGGGGACAAGCTGACGCGCCCACACACACAAATCAAGCATACAAGGGCCCCTGATATGTTTTTATCTGCATATTCCATCTTGGGATGGTAATATTCTCCCATTTTTCTCATAAAATTCAAGTCACAATTGGTTTAAATTCTTTGATTCATTGGTCAAGTTAGGAACATTGATCAATGGATTCAGCTGGGTTCTCAGCATTTTCATCATCTCTCGGGTCTGTGTATTCGATTTGCTGCGATGCTGCTGGCGTTGCTGGTACCGATTCTTTGAACCCTTTGGTTGATTCGTTGTTTTTGGGTGATTTTTGGTGTGCCCATGAATTTTCTTGCATTTTTGGTGATTCCCATATGGTAAAGTTTGGTAATTTGGTTGAAATGGGAGTTCAAGGGTTTGTGGGGTTTGATGATGGAAGTGTAATGTTTCAATCTTGGTGCTGAATCATGTTGATTGTTCTTGCATTCGCGAATTGTTTGATGAATGTTCATCTTTGAAGTGGCTTATCCGCCCTAATGTTGTTGGTGTTTGTTGGATTATTTTTCCATTGTTTGAGTTGGTATTGATTAGATATAGTTTAGTATAATCTGAAGAAGCATGTATACCAGATAGAGAAGAATAACACCTCCGTATACATGCAGCTGTATTCGCTTTGGGAGATAAAGACTTAGTTTGTTGTTGTCGAACCTATGTGGATGGTTGGAGTTGTTTGGTCTAGGTGCATTTTCGGCTTAGGGCTTGAGTGTAGGACAATCGCAGCTTGTTCCCATTGTGATATAGAGGTAATGGGATCAAGATTCATGGTTATCAGGTTTGCCAACTGTGGTGTAATTATGATGCCCTGTATAGAGATATGCTGTCATGTTTTGCGCTGTTGCTGCATTGGTACATTAGGTACTTGCATGCTATTGATTTCGTAAAGAACACTGCTTCCTCGAGGAAAGGAGTTACATTTGCTCAAACACCTTAAGCAACCTCAGGAGAACAAAGGCGGGGAGCATTGGACCATTATTCTGCTTGAGTTCAACATGGTCCTTATCCTATAGCATTGTCGGAGTGGGGCGATTAGATAAATTTGTTGTTCTTTGTTAAAATAAGGGCTCTGGGTATAACGCTTAGCAACTCTGAAAACAGGTTGATTCAGGATGCAAAGGGTCCTGGAGCATAAGCCATGGCACAAAGTGGGGTGTCATTGGACCTAGTAGCAGAAAGAAAACAAATGTACATGAGTTTGTATAGATCACCTTGTCCTAACTGATATTACAAGCAAAGAGTAATATAGATTTTCCAAATTCCATATAGAAGTGCAGAGAGTAACCTCGATCTTTAATATGGGTCTTGTTTAACTTGGGCTGGGGACTTGATTTGTATCTGAGTTATACTCCGAGTATGTACTTCAAGGACATGGAAGTGATGATGAGTTTCTGTGTGCTTTTATAATCTTTCCATCAGTAATTAGTTTCGCACATATGGATCTGAAGTTTACCCCTTTGATTGCAGGAAATGTCTTTGCATTCGCACTGTTTATGCCACCTATGTAAGTTGATTTCCCTGGTAATAAATTGACGATTTTTCTGCCCGCAATATTTTTTCGGTAATACTAGTTATTCGCTAGACTAGGCATCGTTAGCTCTATAAGCAACCAATTTAGGTGTGCTGGCCAGCGTACGGTCAAATTTCGAACTAATATCTTCTACATTTTCCATTTGAGTGGCCGTAACTGAAATTATTTGTGTGTTTTTTTTTCTAGGCCAACATTTAGGCGGATTATCCGAAATAAATCAACAGAGCAGTTCTTCCCTCTTGAATTGCTTGATATGCCTTTGGTATGGTATACCTATCATAACTCCTGGCGGTCACATTGGTTGCTACAGTCAACTCTATTGGCACGGTATTCCAGTTAACCTACATTATCATCTTCACCAGTTATGCGGAGAAGGCCAACAAAGTATCAATCCCATCACATTGTTGCATATCTGGTTGATAGCTTGACTTGTTCTATGATCTGACTAATAGTAAGCGAATATGTCATACAGGTCAAGATGTCCGCATTGTTGCTGGGAGTATTCGTGGCTTTTGGCATAATAATGATCACAAGCTTGACTATATCTGATCCACATGTGCGGCGGATGTCTGTGGGATTTCTGAGTGCTGCTTTGCTAATATCAATGTTTGCTTCTCCCCTGTTCATTATTGTGAGTTGCTTCCGTTGTTACACCCAATATTTTCAGTGAGTTCATGTTTCAGGTTCCCAAAAACAACCTGTAACTGCAGCTGAATAATCTTGGTTTTGCATATTGCATTGTTGCTTATTTGGTGCTAGAATCTGGAGCTCCGATTAGTACATGCCATTTTTTCTCGCACTTGCAACCTTTTTGACGAGCACATCGTTCTTCACTTATGGAATTTTCAAGGATGATCCCTTCATATATGTAAGTAATCATTGAGCTCTTGGTTACAGATTCGTATTGCTTCATCTGCACATAACTGATAGCATGCCTTATCCTCAAGCTTGGTTATGCTTTCGCCTATAACATATAAAGCCTTCACAGATCAAACACTGACTCAGTGATTCGTCTGCAAACACTATCCTCTATGCAAAGACGTGGATTCACTGTGGAAAAAAGCATTGCATCTCCATTATGGAATCGCTTCGTAATTTCTGCTCCTGATTCGTCTGTGTATTGTTTTCAGGTCCCTAACGGCATTGGAGGTCTTCTAGGATTCGTGCTGCTGGCATTGTACACATACTACAGTAGGCTCAGCGCCAAGGACAGCTTGACAAAGCCCTTGGTATCATCTACATGAATCCTCGGATACATGATAATTTGTCTCAATGGGCTTTCTTAAAAGGAAGAAGGAAAATAAAATTGAGCTTTTTGAAAAAATATTAATGCCACCAAAAAAACGGATAAAAGCAACAACAGTAGTAGTATCGGGCGAGAAAAAAAAAGATTCAACTTTTAGTTTTTTTTTTTTAATTTTATCTTTTTTGTTTTCAAATCAATAAGATTTTAACGATTGAGGCTGTTCATATACAGCTCCTTCTTTCTTAAACCGAACAAAAAATATTTAGGAAAATATGGCTGTTCAAATTATTTGTTTTTGGGAAACTATGGTTTCATATTTTTAATATCGTGATGATATTCGTGTTCCGTCTTTCCAAAAAAATCCGAAACCATAGGACTTGTTTGGTAACGCTGTTAAAACTGGATGAAAAAAAAAAATCAATAACAGAAAATAAGAAATAAAAAAACAGAAACAAAAAATAAAAAATTGTTTGATATGAATTTGAAATGAATAAAACTAACTAAAACTGAAAACCGTTTGATATGAATTTGAAAACTAGAAATAAATATTGAAAACTGTTTGATGTTTTGCATTTTATTCAAATAAAATAAAAGTTTTTATTATAGAATAATAGATATTTTGGAATAAAACTGTTTTCTTGTGTTTAATTAAAAAACACTGTAACCAGTGGGATCAGCTCTTTGTTTTTCTAAGAATCCATTTTTTTTTCTGTTTTCATAATTATGAGAATTCATTTTTTTCTCTTTCATCAATTTCCTTGTTAGTTACAAATAAGAAAAAACATCAAAAATAAAATCAAATTTCTTTTGTTAGTTGAATTTTGTGCCTAATATAATCATAATTAAAATCAAGCAAACAAAGCTCTACCAAATCGGATCATAGTTTTCCAAAAATATTTGAAAACCGTTATTTCCCTAAACAATTTTGTATTGGTTATTTTTCCAAAGAGATCGAAAAAATTAGGAGCATTGGAGATTGCACTGATGACTGATGTCATCTTCCACCCCTTTCTCTTTCCCTCGATTCACAATCCACATCCGAACCGGACCGCCGGCCGGCATCCTCCTACCGAGCCGGCAACTTCTTTGATTCGACTCGGTTTTGTTGCGCCGTGGGTTTTGCTGCAAATATTTAGGGATTTTGAGTCGTGCAGATGAAGTATTCGTCGAAATGTCTGCGAGAGGTATTAATTTCTACGCTCTGCTGGCCTGCGTTGTTGTGTATTAAATAAGGGTAACGAGATCTTGAAAAACAACTTTAATACTTAATGGCAAGTAGAAGATTTATAGTGGAGTAATCATTGTCACTATCTTAATCTTCCTTGTCTGGCGGATGCGCCCAAAAAGCATGCACTGTGAATAATGCACTGAACCACAACGTACCAAATGCCGATTGTTTTATTGGGGTTGTGGATGCAATCTGACCTCATAAATTATACTCCCTCCGTTTATGTATATTGAGTTATTGTATAGTTTATGGAATTACCGTCTGCGGTGGCAGTGATAGTGGTGGTGGTTTGAACTGTAACATAAAAAAGATGATTTGGTATCTTTTCTACGAAATAACTCTCCTAAAAGGAAAAATATATGTTTTTTTGAAACGTTTCAAAAAGAAAATAGTTGCAATCAATGTGCATCGATATGGAGTATCTAATCCGTCATGATAATACATCGAGAAACCAGTTATTTTGAAAAATTCAACATTGGCCTTTCAAAGGTCCTTCCATGCCCAGATAGCACCTTGCTCAACATCAACATCATTCTTGCCAAATATTTCCTCACTTGACATAGGAGGAGTAGTTATTAATCCATTGAATCAAAACCATATCCTTCTTATTCTCCACACCCATACACATTCTAGTAACAGTGCCTTATTCCATACACATTCTCCACACCCATACATGTATTTAGATCATGGACAAAGCTTCTTTGCCCTTGATGGTCAAAAGTTGTTACTAGAAATCTTATCGATATCATTTTTATAGTATCAAATGAACCCAATGAGTGATGGGCTCAACATGAGTGATGCAGCTGATGGGTTCATAATATTTTCAGAAGGCTTTCTGAAAATTACTCCACTTATGATGATTTGCTGGAATTCAATTTCCCTTGTATTCCTTTCTTCTCAAATGACGAGGGAATGTGTGGGAATAAGAAAAGATAAGATAACATTCATGTGAGTCGGTCAAGTTGTCTGTAATTTATTCCTTCTATAATATTACAACGGAAGACTACTATTTCTTGATGTTCCCATAGAATGTCCGGTTAGAGCATCACGACATATACATTGCTACGAAAAAAAAAAAAGCAAAACAAAAAGATTATTTATTGATATCATCACTAAGTAATCGCAAGAGAAGGCCAGTCATGAAAACGAGATATCATTTATTTGTTGACTACTTGAATGAGATAATGGTTACCTGATGTCCTCACATATTTGACGAACAGACTCTTTTCGTCTCTTCCATTTTTGAAAGCAAACGCCAGGCATCTCTTACAAATAGCTTCCGGTTCTGATTTTCAGGTGTCGGAGAGCTTTGTAATCCTATATGTTGTATCAATAACAGATGGAAGCACCACACTTTGGAGTTTCTCTTCCTGTACCATGTGTACAAGAGTTGGCGAAGAAGTCGATTAACCAAGTTCCACAAAGATACGTGAGGAGTGATCTTTCTGGCGCTCCCTTTACTTCTTCTTGCGAATCTGCCTTGTCAACACAGTTTCCTGTAATTGATTTGGCAAGACTAGCTTCTTTTGATACAAAAAATTCTGAACTAGAGAAGCTAGACCTTGCTTGCAAAGAATGGGGTTTCTTTCATGTTATCAACCATGGCGTGAGCCTTTCACTTGTGGAAGACATGAAGAATAGGATTGTGGAGTTCTTTGAGTTGCCTCTTGAGGAGAAAAACAAGTACAAGCAACTTCCAGGAGAGCTACAAGGATTCGGACAGCTTTTTGTTGTCTCTGATGATCAGAAGCTTGATTGGGGTGACATGATGTATGTGGTTCCCTTCCCAAAATATATGGGATCACGCTTGCTCGAGAAGCTCCCTCGCGAATTTCGGTACGCCGTTTTCATTGAATGTCCCTTTGGAATTGCACAAGCTCATCACTGTTTATCTCTTTTTGCACCTGATTTAATATAATGTTTAGGAGCCATCTTACTGTATTAGTTGCTTCTTGTAAGCTTTTCACCAAGTTCTCATCAACCCTATGTGCTTTCACATCTAGAGAAAATTTGGACATAGTGTTATAACAAGTCTCGTGTTGGAGGAATATAGTTTGTAGTCTTAATTGACAAATCTAGATGTGGTTTTTAAAGTTCCAAATCGTGACTAGGAAACTTTTGAATTGAATTTGTAAGCTCAAACTCCTCGAATCGGAGTGCACGATTTATGACTTCTTGGTCTTGTGTTTTTTTCTCCATGCAGAGAAACTGTAGAAGGATACTCAGAAGCTGTGAGAGAGCTTGCTATGAAATTGCTGAGCATCATGGCTGATGCTTTGAAGATAGACCCACGTTATATGATGGATCTATTCGAAGAAGGCAGGCAAGATATGAGGATTGGCTACTACCCTCCGTGTCCGCTGCCGGACTTAGTCATGGGCTTGGCCCCTCACTCAGATATCGGTGCCCTAACGATTCTTCTACAGGTCAATGAAGTAGCAGGCCTTCAAGTGAAGAAAGATGGAAAATGGATTCTTGTTAACCCCATTCCAGATGCTTTTATTGTCAACATTGGAGACGTTCTGGAGGTAATTCATTGTATCTCGTATATCATGCTTCGTTTTCTTTCATGTCATAGCATTGCTGTTGTTCTCACAACACAACTTACGGGGAAAAGAGCCAATGAAGTTCTTGACATTGCTAGGATGCCATCATGTAGCTAGGCCACAAGGGACCGATGTATTAAGTAATGAAAAAGTATATTTAGAAGAGGGACAGAGTCCCTTATTTATAGGACGTATAGTGGAGAATATGATACAAAATATGTCACTATCTATATTTTCTAATACGATGATACCTAGACTCCAGGTTCACCCTACACCCACTTTATTGGAATCCACTTCAATCAAATGTTTTGTTTCTCGCTTGGTTCAAATTGAATTTGCAGTGGTGGAGACAACATTGTGAGTCAATCCATATATGAACTGGGCCCAACTGTTAACCCAAAAACCTAAGCTGATGGGTTATGAGTTCCTCATATATATATTCTACTCTTTCTGTTTCTCCACGGTCGATGTGGTTAGATATGCATCTTTGTGGTGGTGAGTTCATTAGTAAAAACAGATTTTAATGGTTCTTTGAATTTACGAATTATTTGGTTAATTTAACAGAAATACTTCATTTTTTTTTGGGTGGAGGAACCGTTAGATATGCATCTTTGCAGTTGACTAGTGCCAGAAGCACTAGCGACGAAAGCAATTTTGCTTGATACAGTAGTCATCAGGGCTTGGCGCACTACTTGCTACAGCCCCACATCCGTTTATTAGTGGCTAGTGCTACTTTTGTGATAAACTTCGTTTTTGTTTTTTTTTTTTTTTTCGTGTTTGTGTCTCTATTATGTCCTCTCTTCTCGATAAGTTATTGTCATGGTGTTATCTGATATTGACGCCGGAGCTCTGTGATTTGAATGCAGGTAGTAACAAATGGAACCTACAAAAGCATTGAACATCGAGCAATCATAAACTCGACAAAAGAGAGATTGTCCCTCGCCTTATTCCACAGTATGAAAGTCGATGGTATCGTAGGTCCAGCACCGTTCCTAGTCACTCCTGAATCTCCTGCTATCTTTGGACAGATAA
>LIEC01006070.1:4847-49929 GCA_001925005.1 Drosera capensis
GGGGGGGGGGGGGGGGTTAGGGGTTCAGGTTGAGGGTTAGGATTAGGGTGGGGTTTGGCCCCTTATTGTTGCAGTTTGCTTCGGGATGGATGGGCGTACGAGCGTGATTCGGTTCGGCGATCATGCTTGCGGTTCCGGTTCAGTTCGGGAGCTAGGAAGAAAACGGGTTCGATTAGCTTTGTTGTTCTTTACGACGATCATGTTTGCGGTTCGGGTTGGGATAATCGTGTTGGTTTCGGGAGAGCGGGGATGGGATGGGAATGAGAGGTTTGGGGTGGTTGTTGACGAATTCAGTGATTTTCGTGGTGGTGTGATGATGAGAAGGTGGTGGTGAGTTGGATTGAGAGTGGAGCGGCGAGTACGGAGTTGTATGGTGGTGATGGTGGCGGCGGGCAATGTCAGTTCTAGCTAGTCCTATGAGTAGTCATGCTCCTGAGGCGTTTAATTGGACTCCCATGGTTGCAAGGTCGTCACATTTCTAACGAAGAAAGATGATGAAACGATAAAGATGAAGACAGAAGAAAAAATACTGACTAGTGCATCTAATTCTAAAGCTCAAACAGATTTGTGGATTTCAAAGACTATTCGTTTTTTTGTAAAACATAAAAGATTTGAAATATCATTCGTGGATTTCGTCTAATATGCAACTCACGGTTGTTAAACACAATGCATATGATAATGAATATCAATTTATATTACATTTACAAAAAAAAATTCGATGAATTCAATTTATATTTTGATGAATTCAGTTTACAAGGTTATTATCTTTCTACATCTACAATCCCACGCACAACTCTCCCTTCACACACATGGAACCTACACCTCTATCAAGATTGGGAATCTAATCACAGAGAGCTTTGTCTCATCCTGAACAAAATGCGAGTGTCCAGTCAACCTGCAACGCAGCACACCATAATACACCTTATCTTCCTTCATGAGATGCCATACGATGATTGATTTGTTCCTCGATGCAGAGAGGACCATGTCGGAGTTGTCGATTGGGGTCGCGATTGCGTTCACCACATCGGTGTGGGCTTGCATCACGCCACGGAGGACTGGATGCTCTTCTTGTTGTTGTGCCATTGATGGAGTTGAGGTGAAGGATGCGATTAAGGTTTTGTACCTCGTCCGAAGAGAAACGGTGACGGCGGCGGCATGTGAGGCGCACGTGTGAGGAAGAGTGGAAGGGTTAGGCTTGGGTGGGGTTAAATGTGTGGATTATGTTAAGATTAAATTGATGTGTGGTTTAATTAAAATGAGGTGGGGGTGGATATTTGAGATCATAAACATACGAGATTATAAAATAAATTTTGTTAATTATATATCTATCATAAAAAAATTAAATAATAAAGAAATTAAATATTAAAATATAAGTTGAAAGTTCAGTGGAGGGTACATGGACACAAACTCCACTTCACTGCTTCATTTTCCCGCTCAATGAAACTGTCAGCAGAATCACTAGGCTACTTGATCCACAGATGCACCCAAACCAAGTCCCTCACCCACGGCCTATCCCTCCACGCCGTTGCCCTCAAATCCGGCATCGCTGCCGACGCCATTGTCTCGAACCACATGATCAATCTGTACTCGAAATGCGGCCGAATCGCCTTCGCACACAACCTATTCGACGAAATGCCGGACAGAAATGTCGTTTCATGGGCCGCGTTGATCTCGGGTTACCATCATGAGAGAAAGCCAGTCGTCGCGTTTCAGCTGCTGAAACGAATGCCATTTATGGCGAACGAGTCGATCTTGGCTAGCGTGATAAGCGCCTGTGCGGGAGCTGAGTTGTTGTGGCTTGGGCGTCAGGTTCATGCGAGGGCGGTCGTGGTGGGGTGTGGCGATCATTGTTATGTTGGGAATGCGTTGATCTCTCTTTACATGAAATGCGGGCATTGCGGGAATGCTTTGGGGATCTTTGGCGGGATAGGATTTATTTCGAATACAGTCACGTATAATATACTGATTGCTGGGTTTGTAGAGAATGGAAGGGCTGAGAAGGGGATTGGATTGTTTCGAGAAATGTGTGATGGCGGGTTTGTCGTGGATCATTTTACGTATACGGCGGTGCTGAGAGCTTGCACTGACGTAGGGGATATTAACGGAGGGCTGCAACTGCATTGCCGGACGATCAAGCTGAAGTTAGACTCGACTACGTTCGTTGGAAATGTGATCATTACAATGTACTCGAAATTTGAGTCTGTTGAAGAAGCGGAAATGGTGTTCAGGACGATAGACGAGAAGGATATCATTTCCTGGAACACGATAATCGCAGTTCTGTCTCAAGGTGCTGATTGCACCAAGGGTTTGTACATGTTCCGAGAGCTGTTGAAGGAAAAGAATGTGAAGCCGGATGACTTCACCTTCTCGAGCGTTCTTGCTGCCTGTGCAGACGAAGCGTCAATATACCATGGCAAGCAGATCCATGCCCATATGATGCGGATGAGGATTGACCATGATGTTGGGGTGGAGAATGCGTTTGTAGATATGTATGCCAAGTGTGGCTGCATCGGATACACGCACAAGATTTTCAATCTAATGAAACACCCGAATCTCATCTCCTGGAACTGCATTATAGCCGCATTTGGGAATCACGGGCTAGGAAAGGATGCTCTTGCACTCTTTGAACAGATGAAGGAACGCCATGTCCGTCCAGATAGTCTCACGTTCACGTCCCTTCTGATCGCTTGCAACCACGCAGGGCTCGTAGACGAGGGGATGAGCTTGTTCGACTCTATGGTTGACGTTTACAGCATTAGTCCTGACATCATGCATCTCTCTTGCCTCGTAGACATGTTGGCACGAGCAGGGAGATTAGACGAGGCAGAAAGGTACATGAAACGGTTCCCTTCTGGAGACGAGGATCCTGTTGTCTTGGGAAGCTTGCTGTCCGCGTGCTGGCTGCGAGGACAAACAGTGACTGGGGAGCGCCTTGGGGAACAGCTTCTGAGATTTCCACCAGAGAGTACTTCGCCATTTGTCCTGCTGTCAAACCTGTATGCTTCGGACAAAATGTGGTCGGGTGCCGCGGAGGTGAGGAGGATCTTGAAGGGTAGCGGGCTCAAGAAGGAGCCGGGTTATAGTCTCGTTGAAATTCATGGACATGTAGAGAAGTTTACAGTAGGGGATCTTTCCCATTTGAGGATCAAAGAGATGAAAGATGTATTATGCACTATAAGATTAAAAGAGGATGAACTAATACAGTTGTAGCTTCAACAATTCACTCCAAGTCGCAAGCACCACCAGTTACATTTCGTACTCTCACAATTCACTCTACACAGCAGATGTAAAGAATATACACAAGTTACATGCCAGTACATCTCTTTCAAGTGATCATAGTCTTCTTTTACCACTCTTTCGGCGAGCATGTCAAGTAAACTGATTACTGCAAATGTCGTAGCCTGAAATGAGCGAGCTGATTGCGAACACAAGAAACGCCAAGAATGACATAGTGACAGATGCAGTAGCCTTGTCTGTAAACTTGTCTTTGCCCCAATTCTGATTCCAATCTACAACTGTTGTAGCCGCTGCTGATGAAGCCGATACCAGAAGATATGCTAGTGCCTGCCCGATGAATCAAGAAACAGAAATGGTCACATAAGAAAAGAACACGCACTTCTACAAAGGAAGAAACAACCCAACTGGGTTCACAAACTCAATTACTTGATAAGCTTTGTTGATTTATTTGGCCACCCCATATGTTAAAACTTAGAAGGCTGTAAAGTTTACCAGGTTTACAATCACGTCATGAAACTAAGGCACAAAACTTTCATCTCAATGAAGTTATACATGCACGTCCAGGTCAGGTCCAGTGAAAACTACAATATATTATAAAGATGAATTGAGCACCTAGTTTAGACCATGAACAGATCTGTTGTCATTGCAATTAGCTTCAGCTTTGATTCATATCAAACAATTAGTAGAAAGCACATTCTAAAGCCAGTGCACGAAACCAACAAGTAAAAACACCAAGTTACAGTAATCGCCCTTCACCAGACAAGCCAACAATAACATGACCAACTAAATTAAGTTCTGATACGGCGAAATTCTCTGAAGGGTAAGAAGAAGAAAACAATTTAGTAGATTATATCACGATTAATTTATAGAAAGAACTAAGGAGCTTGCCTGATCCATAACAAAATCAAACCGACGACGAAGGTGGTGGGTGAAAACATGCTTTCCCGTCACCAGACTATAGGCCAGATCAAATGCTTGAAAGCCAGAATACACAAAAGCTATGATATTCACCGACAAACAAAACCTGCAACACAATGATAGACATCCAAAAGTCATTAATCAAATCAGGAACCACAAATTTAAGCATGAATTTTACAAACTAAACAATGATCTAAGCTCGATCAGAACCAAACGCTAAAGGACGTCGATCCATACTAAAAACCAGCAAATTCTTTCCCCAACAATTAACGAAATGTGGCACCGCTAGTAGAGAATGGCATAGCAGTGAATGAGCTAGGTCATTACCACTATGCTACTACAATAACCTCTCACTTGGTCCTCAACTTCATAGTCAATCATAGACTCATGGTTACCGAATTCACTAAACCAACTTGCAATCTCCGTACAATGAAAAGATTAACGAACTCCAACTCCTGAAGAAGCTCCATACATATTACTCATGCCACAAGCAGCACACAGTGCAGCCTCTAAAAGATAGCCTAATAGTTATAAATCATCCATAATCTTTCCTAATGTACTAGATACCAGAAAATAGCTAACCAAATTGCGACTTGTGACAAAAACCAAACTTTTCACAAGAATTATGTCACAGGGCAGCACCCGTGTCCTACAAACTGCACTGCACTACAGAGCGTTCCTAATCAGCATTCCAGGTAACTATGACTCATATATTACAACAAAAGAAACCGCCATCCTGATAGCTTTAAATCATCCATGATCAAACTCATTCCAGATTTCTTTGCTCCAATCTTCGATCATCATTTCGTAATCCCCAATTTAATCCAGAGATCCCTCCACCAAGCTCAGTTCAACTAAAAAACCAGATCAATAAGTACCACAACTAATCCAACAAATCCATCATCAAGGCTAAATATATATTTTGGGTCTATTATCATCCCTTCAGACTTTTGGTAGAACTGAATTTCGACAAACTATCAACGCAGGTGCAGCATTGAGGTCACTGAGTTCAGAATTTGATAGAATTGGTTTATTGATCGACAACAAAACACCACTCAGTTCTCGCAAATTCTCTTCCAATAAAATCAAACCAACAAATAACACACACACACTCACTCATCAAACTCCCCATGCCAATACCTATACTCTCGATGCCGATCGAAAGAATCGCCGCTCCACCCCCGAGTCTCGTCCCCCGCCATCACGGAGAACGAGATCAAGCAAATCACGAATTCGCACACTCGAAACCCTAACCCCACTCTGTTCATCGCATCCGCACTCCTCGATTTCGCAACCGTCTTCTCCACCACGTCGACTCGGAATCCTCTCGGCTTCCTCTCGTTTAACGAACCGGTCGCCTCTGTCATGGCGCAGACGGCGGCGGCGGAGGGGAAGGGAGCGGCGGGTTTAAGGAACCACTGAAGACTGAGAATTGGACACAACAATTTTTTTAATTTTTTTTTTTTTTTGAGATTTGACACAACAAATTTTGACTTGTGTTCGTTTGAATGAACGGGTTGGTTGGGTTAAATTTTGTTCCATGTCCTGATAACTATTGTCTTAAATAAATTGTTATATGCAATATCAATCATGGTGCAAGACATGTATTCTCATTTAATGTTGAGATACATTAATCTTCGATGTAATAACAAAATTTCTAAATATATGCATTTGGAGTGCTTTGAAAGATAATGTTCTAACAAATGTAGAAGTCTATAACATCAAGGCTAAAAAAAAGTTCAGATTACAGCCACTGAGTACATGTTCCATTGGAAAAAAAAAACGCATTACAGAAAGTGTCGCAGAGCGTCTGCCTCCATGTAAATAAAGCAAACAAAAATAAGATTTATATGCACAAATATGGAGAGACAAACTTTGGTTTCCTAAATAGCATAGTCGTTTTGGTATAATACGAAGGAACATAACAATAAACATGAGAGGAAGCACGCAAGATGTCGTGCAGAACTCTCCGAGCAGAGGCCCAAAATTGAACGTCACACTCTCAACATCGAGAAGACGAGAAGCTTTTGACTTCCAGCTTCACACTGCAAAGAGTAGCGGAACACGAGAGCTTGGAGGAGCCTCAGAGCTTGGAGGACTCTGGAAGATTCAAGCGGTTCAATAGCACGAGAAAACTTTGTCCCGGTATGGTGTAGAGGAAGCCGAGGTCTGCTCCTCGAGAATAGGGGCCGATACCCTGTATAAATGAAAAGTGAGAAAAATAAAAATAATAAGAGGTTGATTGGTACAGTTGCTCACGGTGAAAATCAAAATCAGTAACTAAAGACAAAATCACTTTACAAATAAAATGATTTTTTTAAAGAAAATTTTGAACCCTATACTCAAATAAAACAACAGAAAACCATTTTTTCTATTTTCCTGGTTTTCTTTTTTGCTTCCTCTGATTCAATTGGAAAACAAGAATCGATAAGAAACCGTTTTGTTTCATCCGCTACTAAAATAAAAACAGAAAATAAAAAACAAAAAGATATCAAACAGGCCCCAAATGTGATCAACAAAGTAGTTCATCTTTTTACCTTGCCATTGAGTTGGAGTAGTTCTCCTTCAACCCATTTAGCATTTAGAGACCCATATTCTGCTATCCTTCCTTGGCCTTTATAACTTGCAACCTGGACAAAAAAGCACATAGAATGAGAGTAAAAAAATGAAAGTTCCTACGACAAAACGATCACAAAACGGACTACCAAATTCAACAGTAAAGGGGAGCACAATAATTTACAAAATTTTAGATAAATCCTGTATGTCTACATTGACTAAATGTGGTTTTCGGTGTCAAGATTCATTACTCATTGTCAAACTTATATACAGCACCAGTAAACAGAGAGAAGAAGCAAGAGCATTACCACGCCCAGTTCATCTGGATACAATCCCCGGTTGGATTTGCGATGTCCTTTCCCAATTTTAGCACGAAATGCAACCTACTCAACGGTAGGAGCCAGTTAGTACGCAGTTGTTAGCCCACTTTGGAGGACGAATTCAGTTTACCACTAAGCATAAGTCATTGGATGGCAGAAGAAAGGGAAGGATAAACAGACCTCTCCAGCGGGAACGTCAAGATCTCCGGTAAGCTTGATTGCCTCTACATATTCAAAGAACTCCACATCTGAGGGATTCTCAAAGTCACTGCTGCTATTCCAGTGACCGAATTTACGCCTCAACTGTACCACCTCAGTTCCCAAGAGACCAAAGGCACCAATATACAATCCTGCACATCAATACTCAAGTCACATATCCAATCCAAATACTTGGCACTGGTTTTTATCTTAACATTCTTCTCTGATATTAAAGCAAAGAAAAGTACGTCACGCACAGAAAAAAGCAACTCAACTTACCATCAAATGGGTCTAAATTGCCTTTCGAAGTGTTAAGCCTATTGAATGTGGTATACTCGGATAGCCTTCTACGCTTCTTCATATGACTCGAAGCAAGCTTTAACATTTCACCAGCCTTCCGGAAAACCTATGTTAAAAAAAAAATTAGAATGTTCAACGGTTACAGCATAAATATCAAAAGAGAATGCAAAAAAGAATAAAAAACTCAGTCACGAGTCTAATCATTTTGCACAAATTAGAACAAGATCTTTTCTTACATAAAAATTGCCGGAAAACATGTTGAAAACTCAGAGATGCTACATCACACAACAAGATACACTATGAGTTCATGATGGTCATATTCTAATGATACTTCCTTGTTTCTGAAGTTGATGCAAAATATGTTCTAGAGTAACAGCACTAATGATATGGAATGAAGCTACTAAGAAAAGTTTATAAAGCTATGAAACCTGAGATATCCCCGAGTGAAGAGAGTGATGCATCAAACTCACCTTCGAAGACATTTTTTCAGTGCCCCTAAACGCCTTGGCAACATCAGGAGTCATAAACTCAGCAACATGCTTTTCAATGACAGATGCTACTTTCATATCAAACACATTGTTTTCTCTGCTTCCATGAAGTCCAGGAATGTGCAGCAGAAATGAATCTTTGGCCATATCCTTTATGTCGGCTGGTAGCCTGTGAAACTCGTCTTTTGTTGTTGGAACATCATCGGTATTATGCACAACCCCATCTAAGAAAAACTTCAAACCCAGATCTTTTTCATCGTTAGTTAGATCATCATCTCCTAAGGAAATACTGTCAGGCTGAGGCTCATCCAAAGTATCAGATTCATCTTCAGAAGTATCACCAATATCTTCTTCATCGTCGTGGTCGTCTACTGCTTCTTCTTGTGACATTTGTGTTGGGGCTTCATTTTCTCCAACCACTTCTTCTGTGACCTCCATATTCATGAATTTAAAATTCAATACAGGGATTTTATCTTTAAGAAAGTTTATCACACTCTTGATCCCTTCCTCCGAAGCACCCTCAACGTTAAGAATCTTCTCTTGTTTCTCAGTCTTATCTTCCACATTATCCTGAATGCCTAATGTTGTAGCCTCAGCGCTGACAGTAGATGAAAGACTCGTCTCCCCTTCTTTCTCTTTCTCTCTCTCTTTCTCACTCTCCAACATGTCCGGTCTTGTAGGCTTTCGTAGCACACTTGAGGAGCTTGTTGAATCACCTTTGGTTCTTTGCAAGTAGACTACCTTCAAAAGTCCCAAAAAAAAAAAAAAAAAAAAGTATCAGAAGCTTGATAATTAGAGGAATGGAAGTCGAACAAAAAAATTGCAACTATAATACAGAAATTTCAGAGACCTATTAAGGGAGCTTTTGGGCTTGCCCCAGATTTCATTATTTGGCTTCATGGGAAATACAAAAAACATGCCCAACAGCTTAATGAAAACAAATATTCTTCTGTAGAAAAGATTGTTTTCGATTTTCATTTTGTGCCGACGAGAAGGACAAGCTGTGCATATTACCTGCATGGTATATGCATCGTCAGCATCCTTAACCACATATATCTCAAAGAGTGGAGTTCCTGGAGATGAAGTAACAAGCTGTCTGGAACACAAAAGCAATAGCTCAGCCAGGTCAACCAAAACTACCATTCGGCGATCTGTTTCATGAATATGCTAACTATGAAAAAAATTCCAACGTGCTCTCACCTTGGGGTGTAACCCCTTCCGATGAATCTACCAACACCAGGGGTTATGCGGACTAGTCTGCCAAAACGGTCGCCTGAATCCAGTGATAAATATCCTACCCACCAGCCTATCTGTGAGAGAAAATAATAAGAAAAGTACACAAAGATGCAAATCAGCGAATTCTTCAAATGACAGAACACGATAGGAAGCCAAAGTTCTATAGGTATACATAATAACTCTAGTTTTTCCCTCCTCCTCCTCCTTGTCTTTTCCCCTTTCTCCTAGTGACTAGCATCACAACAAAGCTGAAGCAAACATGTATATACCCACCACTATGGTACGCCCTGCTCCAGCAAACAAACGTGTCAACTTAATTTCGAGATAGATGATGCAATACTGAAATTGCCAAAAGAAAGTGCAGGCTACTTTCCTAAACAAATTAACGAAGGCCAATGAATCAAACACCAAAACATTTGAAGAAAATTACCATATTGCTTCCTGAATGTCGAGACAACTTGGAGGCATCCTGATATCGCTCTTCCTCAATGGCTTTCTGAAACCAAAGAAAATATAAGAAGAAAAAGAAAAAAAAAACTATGAGCTGGGGGGGGGGGATGTAGATAAGCTACTGGCCAGTGAATGAAGTCATATTAACCTTCAATTCCGACATGATCTCAGCAACTGAATCCTTCAAAGTTGCTTCTGCAATAGCAGATTTCAACCTCGCGGCTTCCAGGAAATCTTCCTTTTCGACTGCCTCCTCAAGTTGAAACTGTAGATAGCGTATCAAAAGAAGAACAGTAAACACAACCACTCCTAGGAGGTTTACAACAATAGAACCCAAAATTTTTTCAATAGCATTTCAAGAACATATTGACAGTGATGCATGCAACCATGTCTGTAACAATTCTTTGTCCAACTATTCTAAAATTGAGTCCGCGATCACTTCCACTTTGTCTACCAGGGCTCACACCACGACTTTGTACTTGAAGGCGGAATGCTCATTTTCCCATTTGCCTCAAAACAAGAAGATGCCCCAGTTCAAGTTCTTCAAGTCACAGGCAGTAGAGTAATTGAGCATGTTATCTCATACACCTTTGATTATCAATTCTACAAGCTCAGCTACAATGAACGTGTCGGCAAGTTTTTAACAGGTGCAAAAATTGATTGCTTTCCATAAGAGACTCCATCAAAGTATCCTTCTCCTTCTCTGGTAAACAACCTAATTATCATCATCAGAATACACTTCTCCCCGTCAAACCACAACCAACCCAAAAGCTTCACACAAGACCCCAGCTCCATTTTCCCCGAACACCTGTTTGGAAACCAAACACTCAAACTAGCACTAGAAACCCATAATGAGTACAGTATCTTAATACTCCCTATCACAGAATCCAACAAGAATCTCACAGGCCACTATATACCAAGTGCCGAATAATTAGGACTTATATTATTCAAACTCATTGTGAAGAGATGTTAGCTCAATCGTTAGCAATCCTTACTCTAATCATGTGAACACGATTCACCACCTCTTGAGGGCATCAAAGAATAGTCTATATGTTGCATTATAACGGGGATAAAACTAAGTACATTTCGTCCTCCCCATCATGTATTTGACTTGACGGGATCATGTGGATTTAGAATTTGCTATGGCTTTTCCTACTCCAACTTGTAATCTCATGTCAGTATCCAAACACCATTCTCAAAGGACCAACATAACCAACAATGAATTCAATCTTAAATGACCCGCATGATAATCACTTTAACTAATCCCGCAAAGATAACTAAAAAAACAAATGCACCCACATAATCCCATCAAGTGCAGAGGTATGAGGAGCCTTATAAGACAGGGTGATGTCCGGAGTCTTTATCTCTATTATTACATGACAGAAGCTGTTTCTTAATGTCCTTGTATGTCGAACCCCTTGCCTCACAGTTATAAGAAAGTGGTAACCCCTCTTAATCCCCCAAACATAACTACTTCCCCGAAATCCCCAATTTAAATCAAAATCCCATACCTTGAGAACAGAAACAAAGCTCTCATCTTTCTCGATCTCATCAAAATGTCTCCTCCACCGACTCCAATCCCACACCACCCCTCCTCCCTTATCCTCTCCTACCTTTTCCCCTCCTCCTCTCACTCCCACGCCACTCACACAACACCTGCACCCCAAACCCGAGCTCCTCCTCCCAAATTGCAGAATCCTCCCCACACTCACACCCCTCAACGGAGACGAGGGAACCACCGCTGTTCGGGCCCCGATTCCCCACGGCGTCGTCGCCGCCGTCATGTCGGAAACTGAACTGATATCGGCCGCTTTGGTGTTATCCGGCGATGGATTTGGAGGTGTGATTTGTGGGGATTAGGGTTTTGAGATGATTTGGGGATTTTGAAATCGTTGAGAAATGGAAATGGAGTTGAAGTAAGAGATTGCTGGTGTGAGTGGATAGAGTCGTCAAAGATGATGTTTTTCTGTTTTATTGGTTGGTCCCTTTGCTGCATGTTTTTCTATTGCACAGCATTTTGTATCCCTCCGTGGTTTTAGATATGGGATAAAATTGAGTGAAGATTAAGTGCTACAGGGAGGCATCTATGGACTATAAACACATTGCTTCTGCTTGTGGACCAATGGTCAATATATTTCATGTACTAACATCAATCATGAATGGTTTATTGTTAAATATATAAGTGTCAATTTATTCTGTTTTTCGATATTAGTTTCACAATATGATACTATCTTCGTCTCATTATAATATAATTATAATATTTTTTTTAATTTATTATTCAATATGTAATTTGAAAAGGTTCATTATTTATCTAAACGATATGATTTAAATTTTTTATTGGCTCACGTTTATGGTATGTAATTTTTACTATCATTAATATTTCACGACATATTCTCAACAAAATAACGGTTGATCGTCCTACAATACTGATCAAACATTCTATCGTTATACATGTCTGATCAAAACAATGCAATCTTTTTAGAACGCAATAAATATCAAATCAAACTTTTAAATAAAGTCGTAAGTCCGAGCAGATTATCCACTTTTCAAATCCACTTTCATGTGAAGTTGAGTGTTAGAGACACAGTGACACTCTTTTGCATATTTGTTCAAGTTAGATTTTCATTTTTTTTAGACAGCTTTTTTCTGACGGTCCAAAATTGAATTGAATTTAGGCTTCCATTTGCAGATGGTCCATTTGAAGATCTAATGCCAAGTTTGCATACAAATGGTGCATTAAGACAAATCAATCTTGAACTTTGTTTCTGTTATTGGACAAGATTTGGACATGCAAATATCTATGAACATTTCGGTCTATATTCGTAAACTATGATTATTTTTCTGAATCACATAGTGGATAAATAACACAAACCGACGTGTTGTGAAATCAGCCACGATATTGCATTTCGTGATCGATATGCTAATCTCCAGAGCGGTTATCTAGTCTTGGGAATCTCTGAAGCATTTCCTGATATGAAAGGTTTGGCATCACGAGTTTTGTGACGTCTCTAGCAGAAGACATTGGAAGCTTTCAACCAGATTGTGTATTACGTTGCACAGAAGCATCAAAAACTCGTGTTCACCTGGATCGCCAAAGGTGGTCATTGCAACGACAGTTTTGGAATACAGTAAGCTACCTGTCACGGGCCAAACTTGGCCCAATGTAAAGCCCGTGACATGTTGATGCGACCCATGAAAATGGCCCATCAAACAAGGCCCAAAACCTAGAGAATTCTCCAAGGTTGGAGAGAACTCCGGAGATTTCCGGAAAACTCTAGGATGTTGTAAATATGTAGGGAAGGGTTTAGAACAATCTAGAATACTCAAGGAAGTAGAGACTCTAGAATGTTCCATTGAGTTGTATATAAGGGGATGTTTGGCTCATTTGCCAAACTATCCACCACGAGTTAGAAATATCCTCAAAGAGTTATAAGCATACAAAAACTCGAGAGTAATACCAAGTGTTTTCCTCTCAAAGCTTGTTCCGAGTTCCATTTCTCTTGTGAGTTCTTACTTAGCCATTGAAGGCGAGCGAGTTCGGCTGAGCTCAAACGAAGGGTGAGAGTAGTTTGAGTGCCGCACGGATTGTGAGAGTCTAACCTCGTGACAAGTGGTATCAGAACAACGACTACTTCGTGGAAGTGGTATCAAGGCGCGGTTCAAGTAAGAAGGGAATGGCGGATGCAAGCAACATGACCGAGTTTGTCGAGGAGGCAAACGTGGCAAATGTCACTGCGCGTAAGGGGAAGGCAAAGTCGAAGGATGCCTTAACGTCCTTCGAATCACGACTCCTAAACATGGAGGAGATCATGGCGAAGTTGGTGGAGAGATTGGAGGAAGACATACCAAGCAACGAGGCCATTGATGCTCGGGAGGATGCATTCAAAGGCGAGTTGCAAGGTGTTCTTAATTCTCTCATGGATAAACTTCGTAAGGAGTTCCAAGCGTAATTTAATGATGTTCGCACCGAGGTAACTTCTCTTCAAGAGGAGTTAAATGTCATGAAAGAAAACGTTTCGCTATGTCGGGCGGCCATAGCGAATGGGGGAGTTGGTAGCTTTGGAAAGGGACCTCGTATTGATGTCCCCAAGCCAAAGACCTTCTCGGGAATGCGGGATGCGAAAGAGATTGATGCTTTCCTCTTCAACATGGATCAATACTTTGATCACATGGGCATTGAGGATGAAGAGGGAAAGATCAAGACGGCAGCGCTCTTTCTCTCCGACACGGTGACCATGTGGTGGCGTCGTCGTTGCAATGACATCCAGGCGGGTGTCTTTTCTCTTGAGACTTGGGAGGACTTTAAGAGAGACCTCAAGTTTCACTTCTAACCGGGGAATGCTCAACATGAGGCCAAGTTACAACTTCGCAAGTTGAGGCAAGAGTTTCACGGAGTTGCTCTTCCAAATCTCGAACATGTCGGAGGAAGACAAGCTCATCTACTTCATAGATGGACTTCAACCGTGGGCACAACAAGAATTGCAAAGACGCAGGGTGCAAACTCTTGCGGCGGTCATAACGTCAGCGGAGTCATTCATTGAGTTCAAGAAGGGCGAGCCTTCCAAACTCAAGAAGTCGCGGGAATTCCTTGAGAAGGACGATGGAGAACGGAGAGAAAGGAGCCAATCACCACCGAACTCTTCACGCAAGGGGAAGTCGAGCAATGGTGGTAAAGGAGGATGGAACGGGAGTGCCTCCAAGGACGCGGGGAAGTCCAAAGAGGTGAAGTGCTACTTGTGTAACGGCCCTCATCGTGTTCGAGATTGTCTGATGAAGAAGAAACTCTCGGCCATGATTATGGAGGAAAATGAATCAAGGCAACAAGAGGAACCCGTGCATAGGATGAGTTCTTTGCGGCTCCTTAATGCCATGACCGTTAAGGACGAGTTGCCGAAATCCAAGAAAGAGTTGTTGTTTGTGCAAGCCAAGCTTGAAGGGAAGGAAACAAAAGCTTTGGTGGATACGGGTGCCATACATAATTTCTTGGATGCCAAAGAAGCGGAGCGGTTGGGCATTAAGTGTACAAAGCGGGCAGGATCAGTCAAGGCGGCAAACTCTTCTCCTCAAGAAATATGTGGTGTCGTGCGGAACGTCAAGGTTGACATTGGTATGTGGTCGGGACGCCTAAAATTCTATACTGTTCCTCTGGATCCAGCCAAGATAATTCTCGGTATGGATTTCATTCTTACATGCCAACACCATGTTTCTCTTTGAGAGAGAGAATCCTATTGTTGTGCCTTTGATTCGAGAAAGGTCCTCAAAGACGAAAATAATTTCAGCCATGCAACTTATCATGGACGATGAGAAGGCTGAAGTTGTTGAAGGGAGCCGAAGTCACGATGGTGCACATGACATCGAAAGTCTTGCCACCAAGGGTGGTGGGCAAGGCAAACGAGGGAAACGCAAGAAGCCAACATCGTTGGAGCCTCCTAAGCTCGGGGAGCAGCGAAGGAAGGCGAAGAAGGAGTTGGGTTCAGGTTCTATCCAACTTTTGAAGGCTCAATATGGTGTGTCGAGCGAGAGGAAAAAAGAAGCCAAAGCGAGACCAAATGCCAATCCACATGCCAAGATTTGGCGAGTGAAATCCGAAACGCGAGGTATGGACGAGAGGTCGAGGCACGAGGGAAGTTTGGCACGGAAGTCACACTTGCCTAAGGTGAAGGCGAGTGTGGGATGAGGGTTGCCTTTGTGCGGAGACGAAAGCAATGTTGAGGCTTACTCCAAGGGTCGCAACGAGGACGTTTGTGACTTTGGTGGGGGAGAATGTCAAGAGCCAAACTTGGCCCAATGTAAAGCCCGTGACATGTTGATGCGGCCCATGAAAATGACCCATCAAACAAGGCTCAAAACCTAGAGAATTCTCCAAGGTTGGAGAGAACTCCGGAAAACTCTAGGATGTTGTAAATATGTAGGGAAGGGTTTAGAACAATCTAGAATACGCGAGGAAGTAGAGACTCTAGAATGTTCCATTGAGTTGTATATAAGGGGATGCTTGGCTCATTTGCCAAACTATCCACCACGAGTTAGAAACATCCTCAAAGAGTTGTAAGCATACAAAAACCCGAGAGTAATACCAAGTGTTTTCCTCTCAAAGCTTGTTCCGAGTTCCATTTCTCTTGTGAGTTCTTACTTAACCATTGAAGGCGAGCGAGTTCGGCTGAGCTCAAACGAAGGGTGAGAGTAGTTTGAGTGCCGCACGGGTTATGAGAGTCTAACCTTGTGACATACCGCAGTCTTCACGAGCCACACGAGTAAAAGATGCCTTCATGCTAACAAACTTATCCCGATCAGGTCATCTCACACTGAACACGATAAGCTATAGTATTCTGCAATAGAGGTTCACATGATTTACAATGCGTTTGGATTATACATCGCAGTGCAATGGTTCCTTCTTGGCATGGGACAACTGATATACATTCAGATAACATCTCGTGGAACACGGTACATTTACAGCATATAGCTAATTGGCTAGCTATTTACAAACAGGTAACACATAATCAAAGTCACCTACAGCTTGGCGGATTATAACATTTGAATGCACCTGATGCAGGCTTTTTGTAAGCAGGTATGCTACTAGCATCTACGAGCCTCACTTCACCGGGGCTGAAGGATAGATCATTGTGCCTGAATTCAACATAGAAACAGACTTTGTAAGTTTCGATGCTTCAAGGACTTATGTTCTAATAAGGTAGACAGCAGTTCTGAGACTATATGGAGTACTATTTTTTGTTAGAGTTATAACCCTTTCAAGAATTATGGGAACTTTGTCCAACCAAGATTTTAATATTTTAGAATCACTAGATCAAGAATTTTTTGGGATTGTTATGGCATCTAGGATACATATTTATTACCTTCTAAGATCAAGTCCTACTAGGCCGGCTTGTAATACCGATGAATCCAGGGAAACAATGATGACAGTCTCCTCCGAGTACTGTGTTTCAAGAATTTACATGAGCTGGGTTACACGAACAAACACATCAGCCACGCTCTCGTTTGGGGTTCTATCATCAATTGGTGGAGGCTTGATGGCCGTGGATACATATTTATCTGAGATACTATCTGATGTATATGCCTGGAGAAAACACAAATATCATACACTGAGACAAGAAAACAAAGAAGTACATGAGAATAACCAAGTGATGTGAACTCGCGGAACTTTTTTTTCGCACCGAGAAGGAGCTCTTACTTCTGAAACAGATTCTAATGCCTTGCCTTCATAGGCGCCAAGACCACGAGCATCAAGAAAGCTATACTCAGGAACTATACGACTGTAAGAAAACAATCAAATTTATGTATTAAAGCTTCCTCAATATGCAAAATGATGATGTTTAAAACAAAGTTTAACTCTTGCAAGAAACACAGCAAAGCGATATGTCACGGGGTTAGATTCTTGCAATCCATGTGACACTCAAACTACTCACACCCGTGTTCGAGCTCAACCTAACTCCAATGCCACAATTCAAAAGTAAGAACACCGAAAGAGAATAAAAACTTAAAAACAAGACGGATATGTAGATCTCAAGAGAGAGATTCTTTTTGTATTGAAATCGGTGGTTTGACAAATAAGTCAATACCCCTTTATATACAAGTTTCCCTCCACAATTAACAGTGGAGATCAAAACGATCTAACGATCTATATTTACATATACACTTTTCTATTAACCCACCCAATAAAAGCCTTTGTAGCTTTCTAGATCTTTATCTCCCTAGGATAAACTTTTGTGGTTTTCTAGGTCTCTATCTTCTTAGGATAAAATCTTGATGCTAAAATATGACTATTTAGAAGCTATGACTTTCTAGATGATCATCTATCAAGTAAAAAACCTCAGCAAGTTAGCTCATCCGTGACAGATAGTTCATCTCACTTCAACCTAATTTTCAGTTTATGCTCCATTCATATAATCTGTATATCCTGGCATAGTCTGATAATAGTCCAACTATTGAGCATACAACAACAGCTAGATTTACTTCTACAAACATCAGCAATCAGAGCACCACGTACTCACGTAGGTAGTTGAACTCTTATGTATTTCATAACTCATAAGCTCATTTGCATGACCTTTGAAGGAGATGCAAAAGTTTGGACATGAATACTCGCATAATTCATGCAGCTATGCAGAATTCTGCTCACCACGAAATGAAATTTTGGGATGAGATCTCCTTCTACTCATGCCTGAAGACATTACATGATAGCTTTATGCCCATATGATCAAGATCAACCTACTTTCTCTCCCTTTTTCCATGCTTCACAGTATTTGGAACAAAGTTACAACTCCTATCTAAAAAAAGACATTTAGAAAAAAGGAAAATCTGAGCAAGTCCACAGTGATTATACGCAATCTAGCCATGGATAAGAACTTGCAGTTAACCACTTCAACATAATCCAGCCTAGGAAATCCATTAGAATCTGTATCCAGATCAATGGACCTCATTCACCAGCACGGCTACAAATTACTACCTGTAGATAATTGTCCCAAATTGTTTGTGATTATCTAAAGTTTTTCACAGTCACACTGCATTCCTCGCCGCAATGTTCCAAATTCTCTACAATCTTCATAGTATCTTTTACCATAGTCAATGGAAGAACAATCCAAGACAAAACTATACACTTTGCTGCATATTGCAGTGTCAACATCTGATACATATCTAAAAATAGCCAAACCCATGAAAGCTCGACCCAATACCAAAGCTTCTTGCTCATAGCATGTCCAGCCTAGGTAATCTCGCATGCGCCCTAATCCCAAACGTGATGGAAATGTGATGGACTATTAGCACTGACTTACACACTCATTCTAGAGTAGTCGCATAAGAATGAAAGATCAAAAGACCTGATGTTCACTATTTTACATCCACAACGGATGTGGTCTATGCTCAACCAATACGGGGGTCGGTATATCTAATATGATGTAATACCGTTGATGCATCAAAACAGCGAAGGATGCAGTGGAGTCAGCATGGGTCGTGCACAGTGTACACGGCCGTGCAAGATGGTGGCTGGGATGTTTCTGAGCTTGGGCTGTGCTTAGTGAGCACGATCGTGCATGGTGATGGAGCACGGGCCATGCACAGTGAGCACGGTCGTGACTGCTGCCAACTTGAAGCTTTTGAGCACCGCCCATGCCAGGTCGTGGGTGGGTAGCACGGCCGTGCCACAGGTCACGTATGCAAGATAAGATTTATTAAATCTCATTATTTTATGGGTCTATAAATATAACCTATGTATTATTCGTCCATATGAGTTTAGAAGGCTTGAACTGTGATCTAATATGCTCTGTTATTCTCTTTTCACATAGTGCTTTGTTATCACGGTTTGTAGTGGTTTTCTTGTGGGGTTTTTCTTTGTAGTTATTTGTGCTAAATGAATGCCAAGTAGCACATACTACCTACGATCGACTTTGTTAACAAAAGCAATGATCTCAGCAGCCTGATAAGCCCTCTGAGTAATAGAAGGCCAAATCCAACAGCTTCCATCACAAGCTCTCATTTCCTTCAACTCCAATGCAGCCCTCGCTGTCTGCTTCTTCTCATTCATCGACAACCCGTTATCAACCGACGTCTTAGCGACTGGGTTCGTGTTGATTATCCCCCATCTCTCATACTCAGATTCCCCTGCCCTAACCAAGAAATACCTACAACAACAAAAACACTTTCAAAAAACAAACAAAAGCAAAATCCAACAACCCACATTATCATGTCTTGTACAAAGTCTCATAATGACAGAATGTACGCTACTGTAACACATATAGATAGAATGCTTCTTGATGCCCTTACCAATGTTAGCCCCAAATTCATAACACAAACAACACCCAAAACACCCCAAAATCACATCTTTGGATCAAATTCGCATCTGGGTCATTGAAATACCTGTTGATTTTTATATTCATATTGATATTATCTTATAACAATCAATCCTGTTTCATTTCATATCAAGTGTTCAAACATAAACATAAACGAGTAAAAAGGTTAAAACTATTCATACATAATCATATTGAAATTAACATTCAAAATAATAGGACCATCTTGACCTAAACATCCATCTTTTATCTATTCATATGAGCACTCCGGAGATGTGGTTCTCCTCGTATATATATCTGATACGATTATATGATTTATTATTTTTGTTTTTTTTATTATTTTTTTCGTTTCAAAACTTTTATAATAAATTGATTTGAGAGAGGGAATGAAAAATGAAAAAATTAATAATAAAATAATATGATATGCTATAAAATAAAAATAAAAATATATTTTTAATGGTATAAAATTTTCAAATGAAAAAATATTATAAACATTTTAAAACGAAAAAAATAAGATATATTTCAAGTGGTATTTATAACATTTATATCGTCCTGGTTCACAAGTCTACTCACCAAAAAGCCAAAACTCCCATTTGGCCACATCTCATAAGTCCATTATTTTTCCTTTTCTTGAGCTGCTTGAAGTTCAACACCCACCAGTCCTTACTCCTCTCATCTCCCATCTTCTCCAAAATCCCCCACTGATTTTGATCCATAAACACAGCCCTTCATCCTCCTGAAACTATACTCAAAAGGGTCATCAAATCATGAAAGAAAGTGGTGATGGAGGGTTTGTGAGAGCAGATCAGATTGATCTGAAGAGCCTAGATGAGCAACTTGAGAAGCATCTGAACAAAAGGATCAGTCTTGATCCAAGGAGGGCAAGTTTTGATGAGACAACTAATCAGAATGATAGTAGTAATAATAATAGTCAGAACAAAAGGGCTCCTCTTGTTCTCAAGGTGAAACAAGATTGGGAGATTGACCCATCAAAGCTCATCATCAAATCTGTCATTGCTCGTGGCACCTTTGGGACCGTTCATCGTGGTGTCTATGATGGGCAGGATGTTGCTGGTGGGTTTTTGGGGGGTTTGGGTTGATGATGGATTTTTTGATGTGGATTTTGGCTTGATAGATTGTTTTTGGTTTGTGGGTTTGTGGTGGAATTGAGAGAAGTTCCATCTTTGTAGGGTTTTGGGTGATGAATTTGATGTGGGCGTGTGTTGGGTTTGTTTGAAATTTGGGATTTGGGATTGCACTTGTCTTGTTTCTCGTCAATTTTGCCCCCTTTCTAGTGGGATTTGTCGGACTGTAATTCAGGAACCAATCCTACCCAAACCTCGAGCATGGAAGGTTTAGGATCATAGTTTGATTGGGTTTCGATTCTATCTTAGTATGTTCTTCAGTCAAGTGTCTCTTCTGGGGTTGAACTTTGAAGCATGAATGATGCAGTGACTCATTAGTGTCTAGTACCAACTAGTAGCAGGGTAAAACTTGTGACCTCTAGTCAAACCCGTTGTGATAACATGATTAGGCTAAAGTCAAGTTTGTATCAGAAGGTTCAGAAACATTATTTTTTATTCAATAAATTTTTCCCTGATGTCGCTCATATTGTCCTGATTGTGTTTTGAATAATAAACTTCATGGAACTGAAGTTGCTGTTAGTTTGAGTTTCAACTTAATAGTTGAAGTGTAGCCTTCTTTTTCTATGGTGGTTTCATATTAGAGAGATGATACTGGATGGTTCCTTTGAGAGATCATGTTGCGGTCCGGCCGAGAGCCTTGGCTTGCCCCTAACTAGATTTAGGTGGACCTTCCCATGAAGGGATAGTGTTTATCTCTTTGTATAGAGCTTTTTTCTGCATTCCGTGATATGGTTTTCTTTTCCACCCACTTCATTGTGAATGTGATGAGTTTCTATATTGCAGTTTAGGATTGATTGTTATCAGATGAAAATAGTGATTTTCCTTCATCGAGACCCGAAAGCTTTCACGTGAACTTTATGATTTTTATTTTTGGTGTGGTCAGAATTTGGATCCTGGGTTGCTATAAATTTGCTGATGTTGCTTCATATTTTTTCCATGTGATTCCTTTGTGCTAAATGGATGTGGATTGAGAGAGGTGATGGCGCTGATGTATACTTTCTTGTGAATAACCTTGTTATTCAATAGGCATGGATGTTATTCTTGCTGCTTAACTTGTTACCTGAATAGAAGGACAGCATAGTCGTTTTTGTTTTCACTTATTTATCCTTCGTGTAAAGTTTATTCGAATTGGTAATCAACAGTTAAATTGCTGGACTGGGGTGAAGAAGGCCAGAGAACTGAAGCGGAAATCAATTCGCTGAGGTCAGCTTTTACGCAGGAAGTTGTGGTGTGGCATAAGCTTGACCATCCTAATGTTACCAAGGTGATATTTGAAATCAGTAACTAAGCTAGTTATGTGCCTCACAGGCTTCCATTAGCTACCAAGCCTACCATGAGTATAAGGTTATGATCCTCATACATGCTTGCCATTGTCGCCTCAAAAAAGGCATGCTCGCTTATGAGGAGAAATGTAGGAAGCAGTAGCACATCTTCTTTTGAGTTTATTATCGTCTGTTACCTTGATCTCTCATCTTGGGACATCTACAATATTTCTCGAACCATCTGTGTTGATCTGAATTCTAAACCAGTTTTTATAATGTCGCATCATCTATTGTATGAGACAGTGCTTTTAAGGAGCCAATATGCAGATGCAGTTGCATAAGATAAAGACTGGTTGCGATTTACATGAAACTCATTAGACAATCTCATACTGTGACGTATTTTACTCGGAAAAGGGGGTCTTCCGGTCAAATCATGACTGATTTGTGACTTTGATGTGGACACGAAAGCTAATATTTGCTTTCTTACATTGCCTTGTTTGAGAAGTATGCATGTATCGCCATAAACATTACCACAAAAGGGGCATAAAACATCGTGTCACTGCTACATAGTCCTGAACTCTTGCTTACTCCAAGCCTGTTCCATTCTGCAGTTTATTGGAGCAAAAATGGGCTCATCAGGGCTACAAGTACAAACAGAAAATGGTTTGGTTGCAATGCCTAATAACATCTGTTGTGTCGTTGTCGAGTACCTTCCTGGGGGTGCCTTGAAGACGTATCTCATAAAGAATAGAAGAAAGAAGCTGCCTTTCAAGGTCGTCATGCAGTTAGCACTTGATCTTGCCAAAGGGTATTTGTCATTCATTTGATCTTTGAATTGGTGTTGCTTAAAGGGTTAACTCAGAATGGTTTAAAACTGTTAATCGTGTTTTGTAGGCTGAGCTACTTGCACTCCCAGAAGATCGTTCATAGAGACGTGAAGACAGAAAACATGCTTTTGGACAAGTCGCGGACTTTAAAGATAGCTGATTTTGGAGTTGCTCGTGTCGAGGCTTCAAATCCCAGTGATATGACTGGAGAGACTGGAACCCTTGGTTATATGGCTCCGGAGGTGAAATTTTCAGTCAACTGATGCTGTGATGGTTATATGATGAGGATAAATAACTCTTGGATGCACTGATTACCATGAGTTTTATATGTGGTTGATTTAGGTTCTCAATGGCAACCCATATAACAGGAAATGCGACGTGTATAGCTTTGGCATTTGCTTATGGGAGATATATTGTTGTGATATGCCGTATCCTGACCTCAGTTTCTCAGAAGTAACTACTGCTGTGGTTCGCCAGGTACTGCTTTTGTACTTTCCTGTTATCTGCCATTGTTTGTCGGATTCTTGCAGATCACAAGTCTAATATATATGAAGAATTTTTGTTGGGGTCTCATTTCCATAATCTATTGAATTGAACGAGTTGATTTACATTAGCTGTTTCTATAACACATGGAGCCCTTAAACATTGATTTATCAGTGAAAGATCTTGTGATTACTGAAAGAGATTTTTTGACGCTTATAGATGTTAGTTTTTATCCTGAGTGCTGAACGCTGTCCTATATTCCAGAACCTGCGGCCGGAAATCCCAAGATGCTGCCCGAGCGCTCTGGCAAACGTCATGAGAAGGTGCTGGGATGCTAATCCTGATAAGCGGCCAGAGATGGACGAGGTAGTCACCATGATGGAAGCAATTGACACATCCAAAGGCGGTGGCATGATTCCCCCAGATCAAGCCCAAGGTTGTTTATGTTTCCGCGTGAAACGAGGGCCTTGAGCAGCGCTCTCAGTTTGATATAAGTACTACTCATGCAGCTACATACAGGAGGACTAAAATTTGTTCCGTATCAGTATGATCTAAATTCAGGATTATGGTGAGGAAAGGAAAAGAGCTTGAGAGAATGAAGAGGGTGATCGCCTAGGCGATGTTAGCTTGTAACAAATGTTTTCGCTGCGTAGTTTCTCGACCCCTGGTGGAGTGATTTCGGTCTCTGTACCTCCCCGTCTCCAGACGAAAGAAATCTATGTGAACAAATGCATTGAATTTAGTTTGCCGATTTCCTGTGAAATTTGGCCGATTTCTTCTGTATTATAGTCTCATATATTATATATGAAGCCTAAAGGCAACTTTGAAAACTTCTGTCTTCCGACCTTGGATCAAGTTATGTTGTTCAATATGTTCCATTTTTCTTGTCCATGACATGTTAATTCCTGTATGTCATCACGCAGGAGCATCAATCAGTATCGTACATGAAATGTACATCAATTTTGGCAAAATGAAACGATGGAATCCAACTGCATAAAGAACACAAGGCAACATATATCGTAAGTCCGATTGTAAATGTTTTTGGTTTATGCAAAACGCTTTTAAGTTTGGTTCAGAGTAGCAGTGAAGTGAAGTTTTCTTGACGCGATCAGATGATGTTAACTAGGCGCGTTCTAAGGACAGTATGGTACTTGCATTTAACTGAGGAGCATCAGAGAGCTGCATGATATTCGAGTCATCGAATCAAGGTAACAGGAGATCATACGAAAATAACAAGATAACTGGAGATCTTATCAAAATAAGAGGTCACACCGAACATACTCATGCAAAAACGATATTGATCTATCACACTTGCCGAACATACTTAGTGCAAAAACTTAAGCTAGCATAAAAGTAGAGCTACCGCCGAAAACAGAGAAAACTAAAGCCAAAAAGTACTTTCCTAGTTATTACAGGAAACCAAAAAGAATCAGCTCCACTAATTCTAGGAAGCTAACTCTACTTTAGGTTCTGATCAAAACGCAATCCTGATACGAACAGGAAACAAAGCAACACTTCCTCAACCGTCGAGTCTCTCCTACGATGCAAGAAGCATCAAATCTCTCAAGGCTTGCCAGGGATCTCGACTTCCTTGGATTTATCCTCCTCATCCCAGTTGGTCGTCTTGTAGTAGACCCCATACAGTATCAGCTGCAGAATGCCGAAGAATGCTCCCAAACCATTGGGAACCTACGCGAAACCAATAGATTTCAAATAAGAGAACTGTTAGCTGACAGATTATGATCAAAGAAGCTATATACAAGAGGGGAGGGTGCGTATAAAGTAGTTATCGCAACCCAGGGATCAATCCTGATGAGCGCTTAACACATCCAAGTAAAGACAGTTTGCCAAGTTGGCGACTGACAACCAGAAGGGCATGTATTTCACACTCTTTGTCTTGATCATCATTCTCTACAACAGAAAGCAAACAGAACAAACAACATAAACACCTGGTCAAAAGCATTGCTCACTCGTTTGTTATGAGCAGTTTCTAAGGAATACACAGGTTACACACAAAAGAATTGGTTGAGTTGCATTTTCGGAATGCTCATAGTCATACAAACTGCGTGTGACGTATGATCGAAGAAACAGGTTCAGAGTTCATGTCCGATTAGATATGAAGATCAGTAGTTAAGAGAAAATTACCATGACTGTCAGCGGAGACGCATACATGATGACATTCAGAATGACACAGAAAGTTCCAGCAATGATAGTCCTCGTCTTGGTACCATGGACCGCGTGCAAAGTACCTAGCACGATGGCCACAAACGCGACAGCTTCCCCTAGCAGCCACAGCAAGATCTTCCTCTGTATAGGCAAATTCATTTCATTGCGCAAAAAACCAACAAACACTGTCAATACTCAATAGCGAAATTACAAAGCTGAATGATGTAACAACAGATTATTCAACTGTGCCTAACTCACACTTTTGGGCCAGTTAGAGTAGATGAAAAGATGGAGATGTAAATCACCTCAATGAAGATACCGAAGCCATTAATAGTCTGCACCAGCATATGCTATGAGGATGCACAAAGGGCATGCCGTAGAACACCCACAGGAAACAAGTTCAGTGTAGTCGCGATGTATGGATCTGGTTTGAAGTTCTCCACATCCTTCTTCTTGATGATCCTCAGAAACGTCAGTCTAAGGAACAATGATCAGAGTGCATTTAGTTTGCTATGACAACTATTAATACGAACATGTAATGAAATTTAAACATAATAGTGAAAACATCAAGAGAATTAAAGCCATTACACTGGGGACATGAACAGCCCAACGGAGATCATATTCCCTGTGAATCACACAATAAGAAATCGCATAAATCAGAAAGAACTACTCCGCGGTTCTTCATTATGGAGTCAAATGTCACAAACTCAAACGTAGCAGTATGTTAGACATACCAATGATACCGACCGCAGTCCTGGCTGTCTCTGGGTTCATCATTGTCGATTCAAACATCGCAAACTTAAATATCTAAGAAACACGAAAATGTCAATAACAAACAAATAACACCATGAGCACAACAATGATCTGTTACACAGTATCCCCATCAACAAACCCAATGTCGCTTATAATAATACCGCTGTTCTGTTGTTGAAAATATACAAAGCAAGAACACCTTGTTTTCATGTAAGGATCACATCGCAGTTAACAAAACCTCGTAGATATCATTCTGTTCGCTTAACTATAACTAGAACTTCATAGTTCATACCCATTTCTTATCACACACTGCAGATTCACGAACACTTAATTCATCCAAAACCCAATCTCAAGAACTTTTTACGATCAATCTTTGATAACTTACCAAATTATAGACAGAACCATCAACATAACACTGGTCCCATAACAAACAATGGACACCCAACACATTGTCACTTACTCATCACATCCTCAAACCCAGAAACGAAAACAAAAAACAAGATACCGACGCCGAGAGAGTTTCATCCCATCATCATCATCAATGTTCATTTTCGCTGGATCGACCAAAAACTTCAATGCCCATTTCTGATCAACCATCAAAACAATCTAACTTCCCATCACAATCCATCAAAACCCAACCAACTTTTCCACGATCGATCACTAACAAACAAACACAAACCCATATCATTTCACCCAAAAAAATGCCAACCCAAAAAAAAGAAAAAGAACAGAAAAAGAACCAACAACAAAAAAGTTTCGATCTTTACACACATTCCAGGAGCGATCATTGATCAACTCATCGAACTAACCAAAACCCAAATCAAACCACCCAAAAAAACAAACCCAACATGATGAAAAATGTTGATCAATAACTCATTACGCACATCTCCACGATCGATCATTGATTCTTTAACTAACTAACAAAAACCCATATCAAATCCACCAACAAAAACGAAACCCGACAGATGAAAAGTGTTGATCGACAAATCGTTGCATACATTGGTTAAGCTAAATGTGGCACTCCCCTTAGTAAGAGAGATTCACTTAAGCGCCGCCTAGTAAGGAGGAGAAAATTGGTGGTTTTCTCTCTCTATTGGTTCTCTCACAATAATATGTTGCATTGTGTTTAACTTGTATTTATAGTAGTAATTAATAGGTAATTAATTTGTGAATATCTTTTCGGAAAGAAATGAAAACAATTATCCAGTGCTTTTTTGTTGAGATAAAATGGGAAGTAATTTGATTAGATGCATGACACTTGTAAAATTGCAGTTACTGGCTATCCTCTATATATGGGGGATTTTTGTTGGATGTTTATTTATAATTAATTTGTTCTTATTTTATAAAAAAAATCTACTTTCATTTATTTAGATATTTCATTACCGTTTTTAATGGACGCATATGTCGATGTTAGATTTTTGAGATAATTTTGTGAGAAAATGAAGTTAGTAAGATTATTTCGTTAATTATTGTGTCTTGTTACACAAGTGAAGATCGCATAAATCAATTTTTTCGGTAATAATTATCTATAAAACTGCGGTTATGGAAAATCTGGCTATTCTAATATTTGTAAGAAAATGGGGTGGTTTGTTAGATTTTGTGGATTATTACTCAGTATATTTTATGACAGATTAGCAAACATAGTTAAAAACAGAAACTCAATAATACCACATGAAAATGTTACAACATGCAAATGTTCGAAAAATAGATTTATTGAAATGATAAGTTAGGTGCTTCGAAAATCCATGCATGAGGTGTAGGAAGGTGTGGCACTTCAAGTCTGCGACCACATATGCAAGTACACAGCCTTCGACTCATCAAGTCATGCCTAATCAGCCTCATTTTAAGCCGTCGAAGCAAAGGAGTCCAAATATCGAAGCTCAATGTAAGAGAATCAAAGCATGAACTGTAAGAGAAATTCATCATGAACATATATTTGAGGCAACATGATTCCTTGAATATCACGTACAAAAAGGAATTCTGGATTTTGGTCACATGCCATTTGGAGAGGAAAACGAAGAAAGAAAATTTGGAAAGTAAAACACGAAATTGATCGCAGCATCAGACTCATTTTTTCTCGGAGTTAGTCTCCAGTTCTCTCTTCATCTGCAAAGAGAAGTCGTCATTCACATCGTCATCGTCCCAATCATCTTCCCACTGTTGTGTCAAGAACTTGATATCCTTCTCGTTGTCCCATTCTGCAAGAAATGACACAAGTATATCACAATGTGATTAATCATTATAATAGCATTTGAGAAAATGAGTTTGAAGCTTAATCCGTGCAAGAAAGAGCAAACAGCATGAATCTTGACACGGATACAAATACAACCTCGGTATATAATTTGCGGATGTGTATAGGTATGGTTCGCATCCTAATTCCCAAGTATCTCACCTATATTTGCATATATGAGTGGAGTTCAAACTAATCTATCAGTCGCTCGCATCCTCCTTTCAATTCTTAACCATGGTCTAAACCAAAATCTAGCCACTATGATGCCACTGCATGAAAGTCAGAACACCAAAAGTATCAGAGCTCATACTTTATCACATCCTATCCAACGTCATAACGACAGAAAAACAAACTCCATAGATGCATACAGATCGATTTGATACTATACGCAGTCAGAGCTTCTGACATTCATCAGCGTTAAGGACCATAACCCAATCTCAAACTATTACAGCATCTCCCACAAAAACATCTGACAACCAATAAAGAAAACTTGAGAGAAACACCGAAATGCATCACCGATATGCCAAAACAAAGAAAGTGAAAATTTTGCTTCAAGGCAGTCTTAACTCTAAAGCAGGGCAGAAGCCTTGGACGTCTGAAGATAAGCATCTGAGGGTGTACAAACTGATATCAAAACATATTGATAATTTTGGTTTGTTTATGCCGAGTCAATAGAGTGACGAAGCAGGACTAGTTCTCCTGATTATTCATACATAACCATGTGGCTTATTCATGGATGATGCACTACCAAAAAGCGACAACTGCTGATGCTTTTCCAGCAGAAATTTCGAATGAGAAACAGACGCTTGGCAAATTGAAAAATGCAGTTTAGAAACATAAAATGAGGTGAACTACGAGGTAGATCAAACTCAAATATTAGCACGTATATGAACCCACTACATAACCACGAGGCACAAAATATGACAATAAGAGCGCTTACAACTTACAAGTTACAGCCTAAAAGAATTGAACAAGATGATCGTAACGGGTAGGATTCAACAAAGAAAAGGACATGACCTATGATGGAGCTAGAGAGTGAAAATCACACACGAGTTTAAAGAAAAGGAATGGGGTTGGCCACTCTTCTTTGCACAAAAACTTCATGTAGGAAGTTACAATACGCTTGTAGTACATTAATCAGGAAAAATACTTGTAATCCTTCTAAAAGCACAGCAAGTGTGAATTAAGGTTCCTAGACCCAGAAAAGAAAGAGCCAACAGTCAAGTTCAATAACACAAATGGGATCCAAGGGCAGAAAAAATCACACCTTGTTAAGAACTCAAAAGACGCCTTATATGGACTGGTTTTTTAACTGGTGCTATCAATTGGTTTAAACCTGAAAAGGGCCACTTATTATTATTATTATTGGAAGCGTAAAAAGCAGATTTCATTAATCTCAACATGGAGAAAAATTACAAAAAAAAAAAAAAAAAAAACTCCATGTTACATGTCAAACTCGCCTAATGGTCAAACCACTAAGCTGCCATCAATATCTATATCAAGATACACCTAAGCTCACTTGGGTCAAAGCCCTATGTGAGAAACAAGGCATATCCGGACTAGATTGATACAGCTCGGTGTACATAACAGGAGCATAGGCAAAAAACACACTACTGATATGCTTACAACCATCATCAGTTCCATCATCAAACTAAACATACAACTCATATAATTCTTCGATCACTCTTCAACACCATCCAAACACTCTCCACAGCGTGCTGTACCTGTACACCCTTCGTCTGGAAAACTCTCTTATTTCTGCAGCTCCAAATTTTGTAAATGACAGCAGCCAATAAAAGCTTCCTTGCTATAGCGTCACCCTTCTTCCCCTTTGCTAACTCTCAAGTTCCATTGCCACCATTGTTCAAAAGTGGCTGCCTTTGACTTCAGCTGCAACTTCTCTAAAACCCCAGCAATCACACTCTTCACAAAGATACACTCAAAGAACAAATGATTGATATCTTCAACCCCCATACAGAATGGGCATCCATCATCATCTATCAAACCATGGCAGTACAACCAACTTCTTGTTCTGAGTTTGTTAACAAACACCGACCAAGAGATGAAAGAATAACGAGGGTGTATATATTTATTCCAAACCAACCTACTCCATGGCACAGCATCACCCTTTATCCTTAACAACTCATACCCTTGTTTTACAGCATAGCCTCGATTACTCCATTCAGCCAATACATTGTTTGAGCAAGCCTCCAACATCACAACTCTCACTTTCAACAAATTACTCCAAATCCATCCTATATTAGCCTTGGATACAACCACAAGAAACCAAACACAAGAACTAGTTACTGGAGAGCCAGACCAACTAAAAACTGAAGACCTTACATCAATCATCATACAATCCTATTGTCCTGTTGTCTATGCCACGGCCAGAATAAGTGTTTCCAGCAATAACTCATGGTTCGTTTTTGTCGTTTCTAAACAAGATGCAATACAGACCACGAAGGGATACAACTTTCAGTTTCTACGCTCCAACGAGTAGATCGTGTTAATTGAATCTCCATCAACGACACCTTAAGAAAATGAACACTGTGCATTCACTCAGGGTTCATGAGCGCACAATCCGCCTTCTATCTTGATTATAGCCAACAAGTGATCCTAGACACCTAACATCCCGATTCCCGCACACACCAAATCAATTGCAAGAATTCACCAGCATATGAGAAGAAAACACTGATCACACACAAAACGCAGAACAACACAATCTATAATAATCAGGACAACAAGTAAAGACAATTCCTACAAGAGACCGAGATTGAGACCGACACCGACGAGCGAAATCATAACGTATGTAGGAGAAATCATACCGAGATCGATCTGGAACTCCTCGAACTCATCATCATCCTCAAACAAATCAAGTATCACTTTCTCGGTATCCGGCTTCTTCGTCTCGTACTCCGCCGTCCTCTTTGCCATATCTCAGACGGAAACCCTAAAACTCAACGACAACAAAATCGGAGCAAAAAAAGAAAAGTATCGGAATCGAAGACGCAGAAGCAAAACCGTAACCCTAGTTGCGATGAAGATGATGGAAACGGTTGAATACAGAGATGAATTTGTTGACACGGTGAGAGAGTTGCGTACTTCGATGAAGGAGGATTGGTCGGAGTCGGAATCGGCGTCGGAGATTTCTGCTGTGGAGAGACCGGCGGCGGCTTCAACCAGTGGCGGACGGACCAAAAAAAATACTCCACTCAATTTAGAAAAAAAATTTAACCTTTGAGAAACTTTGTTTAATGATATACTACAAAACTATGATTGATATTAGTAAATCACAAATTAGGACTCTTATATCATGATCTTATCAACTATAAATATCTATTGCCAAGTTACTTTTAGACTAAAACATGACGACTAATGTTTATTTTATGGATTAGTTCATATAATGAATCTTTAAATTATTTGAAACTCACATAATAGTTTGATTTCGTAATTTTGCATAGAAATAACTTATCAATTGTTAACTTATTTAGTTCAACGAAAAAGCATTTATATCTATTACGTGCATCAAAATTGATCTCACCCAAATATTTTTGATTTGAATCTATCTGAAAATTGTTTATCATGTTTTTTTTATGATATCATAATATAAAGAAACACTATCATATAAAAAACCGTGTTGTTGTTGTTGCTTGATGCTTTCTATGTCGTAGAAGCCGTTGGAAGACAAAACTTGCAATGCACCCTATCATCATCTTGATCATCTATCATGTGATCCATATGTGGTTTGCGAATTACGTTACGATAACGGTTGCGGGGACCTTAGAGGAAGAGTCCAGTTTCGGTAACTCTCCACTTTGTCGAATCCGGGCGAGGGACCATAGTGATTGTGCCATCGAAAATGGTGATTAAGTTGAATTCTAGTTCTGGTATTATAATGTCAGTGACTAAGTGTTATGGATGATCTTATGTCGCGAGTAGCCAACAGATGTGTTCTGCTCAGAATGCTCGTAGTTTCAAATTAATACTTCTTTTGTTCAATATAAATTATGAAATATTATTAGAAATAAATATCCTACATACAATCATAAATTAATAATTATTTTATGTTTAAATCTCCAAAATAACCATATTTAATATACATCATCTTCCCACAATTATTCTCTCCCTCTTTTCTCAATCACAATCTTTGTAAGTAATTTGAAATTTCATAAAATAATATTATTTTATTTGGATAGACATATTTTGATTTCTCTGTTGAAAAAAAAAATTTCAAATGATTTATGATTTTAAATAAAAAAATGCTTAAATCTACCATCATAAGAGGTGTTAAACACTGTCCATACATTACAAAAAGTGCTTTAAATTAATTTTGATCAACTTAAAAGCTTGACCGAATACCCTTAACTTTTTTCTTCTACCATTACAAGAGGCATTTTGTATAAAGTCAATGATTTTCTTTATAATAATGCAAGTCTAACTCTTCGTAATTTGTATAGAACGAAAGACATATATCAATTACAGTATTTCATGGAATCTGTGCATTTGAAATGTATACTCTTTTTGGAAAGAAAAAGAAAAAAAATAGATGCCATCGTTATCGCACTCATAATTAATAAAACAAACACAATATTGATTTGAGTTCATTTTATATACGTATTAAACAAAAACGTTTTTTGAAATCAACTATATTTCTCATATAATTCAACTGAATTATTTATTGGAGTTCATTTTATACTCGTTTTTTTGTCATTTCCCCATATTTTATTATTTTCACCTTCCCACATAATTTGTATCGTTTTGTCATTTATGGATTTTTCAAATTTTTTTATAATATTTTTATTTTTGGAATGTTTTATTTGTGATTAAGAATTTAAAAAAATAAAGAAAGAAATCAATATGTGGTTGAAAATTAAAATTTAAAAAAATAAATTTAAATTTTATATCAAAAATAAATATTATAAAATATATAAGATTGAGGGATTAGTACAACTCTAGGATGATAAATGAGGACTATTTCTGCAATTAATTCCACCAAAAATGATCGACATTTTCCCGGCCGGTTGCCCGTTGATGATTTGGAAAAAAAAAAAAAATCGACAAAGTCCAAACCAAAAAAGATACGCATGTTGTTGCTTGCTGGTGGGATTTGTTACGAACGACAACAGCCCGCTTGGATGACGCACTGTCGCTGCTCTGGCGAGTATCCGTTGCCGGTGATTTCGGATCGCGGCTCACGCAACTAACGCTTATACCCAGCTCATTTGTTACTGCCTTTGTACAAAGCCCATTGTGTTCCTATAAAAGCTCATTTTGTAATCGCCTTTTTCCTTACAAAAGATTTTTCTATCCAACTAAACGTGATGCATAGTAAAAAGAATCCATTCATTCAGATGTCCCCTCATATTCATTTCGATCACAATCTTGCACACGTTTGTTTGTAAGACATTATTCTTTTGTCCATTCCTTTCGACGGTTATGTTATATTGTATCTAGAATTTTTGAGGATTTCATAGTTTCCTAAACGCGACAACTTAAATACATTCCTAGTATTGATGAAAAGAAATAAATATATTCTTTTCGTCCCATAAAAATATAATATATCTATATTTTTTTTGTAATATTCTATATATATGAATATGAATTTTGTTTTCATATTAAATCACATCTAATTGTCTCGCAATATATATTATGTTAAAATATGTAACTCACATTATCATTAATATTTCACTATAAATTTACTTAAAAACTATGTTTGATCGTCGTTACATACATGTCAAAATTTGTATCGATATTCGTACAAAATAAATATGTTGTTTTTTTCGTGGGACGAAAGAAGTACTATAAACTAAATGTATATTAATATTAAACAGAAAGAAGTACTATAAACTAAATGTATATTAATATTAAACAAAAAAATGAAGGGTTATACCTTTGTCAGATATTTTAAATATAACTATTTACTTATACAAAGTGAAATTACTTATTATATTTATTTTTAATTTAGACAAATAGTATATTTTTAAAATATAATAAATATTGTATAAAGCTTAAGAAAAATATATCTTATAAAATATATATGTTCTAACAAAGTTTTCAAAATTACCTCCAATCCTAGATTAGTTCTTAGTTTGTTTCGTTTTACAACTTAATAACAATCAAATCCAATTATAATTATGCATATGCACCATTTAATATAATATTATTTTAATTAGATGAAAATATATTATTAGTGCCACGAATCAAATAATATCTTCTGAAAAATCTAGTTTTGAAGATATTATGGACGAAGTATTTTTTTCATTGACTATTTTGTCTTATCAATAGACATAGTAGTTAAGCGAATTTTATGTTAGTAAATTTATATTATTGTTTTTTAAAATATAATAAACGGTTTGATCCTATTCATGAATTTATTTGTGTGTTTAATTTAATGAGATTTGATGAAAAAAAATATATTTTTTTTAGTGATAATAAGATATAATATAAAAAAGATGATGAATATACTGTAATAAAAAAATATGCATATTGTCTATATTTTCAAAGATTCAGAATAAAAAATACATGGTGTATAATATGAGAAAGAAGTATATTCCTAATAAAGATTTAAAATCAAGAAATTTGAAAATCAAAAATAAAAAAACTTGTGAGAAAAGAAAAAAAAAATTTATTACATAAAATTCATAAGATCTTTGGTTGAATTTACTGAACAAATATGCTTACTACAACAAATTTCCTTTTTCAATTGATAGATACAGCATACGTAACGAGATAATGAATTTCATCCCCTATTACACATCACGTAACGCCAACCCTGCGGACCCCACCTCCACCCTCCCCCTCAACCGGCACCACCCGGTCACCCTCTTCCCGTTACACCCCCCACACTGACATATATCCCCATCACACCCCTCAAAATCCAATTAAGGTTACCCACACACAACCACCTCCAATGTCTTCCTCCGCCGTCGACGACGCCGCCACCTTCCTCTCCTCACCCCGCTTCTGCTGCTTCCCAAACCCCTTCACTTCCCCTCACCACACCAACTCTTCCTCCTTCTGCGACAGGATCCGAGTTGCGGAGGCGGAACGCAAGTGGTGGGCGGCGCCGGTGTCGGCCCTTAGGAGACTCCGTGAGTGGTCGGAAATCGTCGCCGGGCCGAGATGGAAGACGTTCATTCGGAGATTCAATCGGAGAGGAGCGAGGCATGGGATTCCTACGGGGAATTTCGGGTACGATCCGCTCAGTTACTCCCTCAATTTCGACGAGGGAGTGGCGGCGATGAGTAACGGTGATGGTGAGGTGGAGGAGGAGATTGGATATTATCCGGATTTCATGTCCAGGTATGGATCTGTCAAATCGACGGCGACGATGATGACGGTAATGGGGACGGCGAATTCGGTCCGTTGATTTCGCCGGCGGGGATCGGAGAATCTCCGGTGATGATGATTTGTTATCCTTTTTTATTTCTTTTTTATTTTTATTTTTGTCCTTTTTACTTTTGGTGGTCGGTGCGGTGGTGGTGGTGGTGGGTTTATGAGAGGGGGGTATATATGCTTCAAGGATTTTTTGTGTTATACTTTTGGATCAACGATATGCTCAAATGATTAGAATGTGGGCTTATAAGAAAAACAATTACTACAAATTGGTACGTGAACGATTCTGTTTCTTGATTTACTCTATACTCGATTGTCTTTGTTTGATCTTGGCGTGAACTCGTGGGTAAGTTGTTCTGTTTCGTTTGAGACGTAACCGAGTAAGAAAAGAGAAAACTAAAAATAACAAAATTTAAACCGGGACAAATTGTTCTTGGATTTGATTTTTTTATTCCCCAGAATATAGGTCGCATCCAAAACAAAGTTGTATTATATACAAAGACGGATTTGTTGTTTCTATGAAGTGTTTTTGTATTGTTCGATTGGGTCTAGATTGACTTATGGACCCACCAGAAGTCAATCCATATGAGGTCTATCAAAAGTGATCGATGAAGAAATGTGGTCTCAAATTCTCAACAGCATGACCTGCTTTTCCTGATACTCCGTATCTTCTAATCCTAAGAACATTACTTACTGTATTTCTTATCTGACCTCAATATGTAACTCGCCTGATCATCCTTGAGGTTGAGAACATTCGGCACAGGATGACCAGTCGGTTCGTTTGTAAAGTTTCTCACCACATGCTCGTGGATTCCGCTCTTGAATCCGTGAGAGAATATAGCATCAATGACTCGTTCAGATCTTAGAGATCTTCAGTTAGTAATCCGTTACGAGTCACATAAGATGAATGAATTGCCCTTGATTAGTAAGATTAAAAGTTATATTGGCGTAGACAAATAGTCTACATTATAGGAACGTTGACACAATTTGATACCGACTTATATTTAGACTCATACGTCATTACCTTTCGGATGGGGTGACGAGCGTTTATGTCGATCAAGTAATGAGTATTTGCATGTACATTTCAGATTTTTGATTGGAGCCACCATAACTGAGAACACTACCATGTGGTTTGGTTTTGCGTTGTCTTCTCGCTTCGTCGTATACTGAAGATCAGCATGGAGCCTGTTTCGGGTCCTGTTTTATACCTGTGGATTCAATCGGCTTTGATGGAGAGAGGTGCTTGGATTTGTTACACATTTTATCTATCGGATTCATGTGTTGTTGATCAATGTGCAGCTTCTACATCGATTTTTTGTGACGTTGGATTGGTAAAATTTCGACAGTCGTTTTAAATAATCGGATCAATTACTAACATGAAGGACCAATTTAGAAAGGAGTTCGAGAATTTTGAACATAGTCGCTTGGAGCTAAAACAATATATTCAAGTGTTGTTATTTTCCAACCGCAGACGATCTATGCTCGAGTTCAAGATGGTGGGGAAACCGTTTGTGTCAATCCAACAAAGGGAAACTTCTAATTTGTCGAAATTATTACTCTCTTTGTCTAAGAAAAACTATGAAGATATATAATTTGAGACTTTTGTTTTTATTTTCACGAGGTTAGATTTTTTTTTTCCGGTTCATGATTAAAGTTCATAATTTAATTTATTATTATCATTATTTCATTATAATTAAAAAATGATTTTTTTTCATTAAAAAAAAAAAAGAATTTTAATCGTCTTGTATAAACTTCGATATACATACCTGTACATACCGCTATAATTTATTTTTGGACGGGGAGTATCTAATACTATCCTCAACTTTGGGTACCAAAATGGCATAAAATAGCAACACAAATAATTTATCACTTACACTCCATAATTAATATTTGGGCTGCTGCGAGCCCATAGAAAAAACCCCAGCTCAGCGAGTGTGTACAGTATGTGCTCGATCTCTTGTTAGAAACCCATATCTGTCCCGATCTTAAATCGCTATACACCCTCCTGTAATCTAGATGGCACAATCAGAGCCTTAATAATCTTTCTTTAGAAAATGGTCTATAAATGGAGTGTAATTCTCATCACCTAAGTAAGCCAATAACTCTGTAAATATAGCGTAATTCTAAATGGTTTTAAAATATTCATTTTTGTAAACTAGAGTTTCATAAAACTGAATCATCATCATTGAAAGATATTACATCATCGTACGATTGAAATTTGAATTCGCAATATTGCAACATCCAAAATCATCCAAAATTACTTTTGTAAATGAAATAATTTAATTTTGCATCGTCCATTGAATCTTTAGATGATAGATAGTTGTGGGAAAAATTGAAAATTTGGCAATCATTTCAACATGACTCAGTATTTTTAACGGTTTATTTATGTTTATATTTCAGGTAAAATATGATTTATTTATATTTAAAGAGGAAGCTTAAAATTTATCGCCTGAACGTTAAATAATGTATAAAAACAACTAAAGATTTTAATGAGAAATTTTCTCCTGACGGTTCTTTGATATCACTATTCAATACTGGAGTAATCAAAACCAGTAATAGAAACAAAAAATCAATAATGAAAACAAAATCGTTATATAAAATAAAAATAATTTTGTGTAAAAGAATGTTGAAAATTGTATTCGGATGAAACATAAAAAGAAACTAAAAATCATTTTTTTGGTTTTTTATTTTCTATTTCATCCGAATAGTAATATCAAAAACAGTTTTGTTTTATCAACTTGTAAAATAAAAACAAAGATTAAAAGTGAACAAACAGTTTTCTTTATGAATTGAAGAAACTCATGTAAGTTAGTTTACCAAAAAAAAAAAAAACAGTCAATTGTTGTGTCTCTCGGTGTTGTTCTTTGGTCTCCTCTGTAATATAGATAAATAACGATTTTCTCAGAACTAATACATGAGTTGAAGCTTCATGATTGGTTGAGAGATTCATCGCCGACGATGCAGGAGCTCTACGATTGTTGACGTCGGTCTCGTACGTTTTTACGATCATGTAACGTCAAGTTGAGTATTGATTATCCGTAATCTCATACTGTCTAAAACCTCAAGCTCTAATTCCTGGACGACATACATCAGCAATTTTCCTTCCGAGTCTTGATCTTTGATACATCTTTGCTTTCTTGTAATGGCCCTGGATAGCATAAAGTTTGATCGCGTGACCCATTAAATAACAATAACAAAGAAGACAGAATCAATTTTTTCAGAATCGATCTGAATATAATTCAGACCGAGAGAATCCTCGTTTGTGTACATGATTTCCATTTTGGAGTTTATTTTGAACGCATCATCCTCCGCTCGAATCCTTGTCACCAATTGGGTATAAGAGTCCTTCAGTATGCGTATCTCAAATATTCTTAATTGTCCATCGAATCATGAGATTTTTTCCATGGTCAGTTCGGACGACCAAGTTCCTCCCACGTATAGTTTAATCTATATCTTGATGAAGTCCATATTTTTGTAAAATGAGTATTGAGTTTGATGAAAAAAGTTGGAAAGGTGAAAGAATATTGAGATGATGGTAGAGATGAATGAGTCGAGATCTTTTATAAAAGATAAAAGATGAATGGTAGTTGTTTAATGATAGATATTGAATAATAGTTGTTGAGGGTTGAATGTTAGATGAATGATAGGTTATCTCAATTAATAGCGGATGATAAAACCTGATAAAAGATGCTAGTCAAAGCATCCCATGCTAGTGAAAGCATCACATGTTAGTGAAAGCATCTCATGCTATTGAAAGCATCACATGTTAGTAAAAGCATTTGGGATGTGCCAGTAAAAGTATCTCATGCTAGTGAATCTAAGATTTTGATTATGTTTCGAGTATATGATAACATTAAGTTGTAGTTGTTCGATAGATAGAATGAAAACGATAAATAAAATAATAAAGATACGTAGAGATGATGTATGAAATGATAATACATATGACATAATACAAGATGCTCTTAATACATAATATCGGATGACATATTACAAAGTGGAAGATAAATGTAGGTTTTATTTATAAGTGTTTATTTTGACCGTTGATGTATTTTTAAAATATTCGTTTGACAAAGAAACAAATCATGTACTTATGATACATTGATGATTCTTTTTTAGAATGAAAATTAGATCTAAAACAATAGGGATACATATAAATGACACACGATCGATAAATAGAATGGAAACTATAAATAAAACATGCTGGTGTATATGATTGATAATACATAAGTCATAATACATGAAATCAAACTCTGACACTACATAATGCATGATACAAAATAAAGAATAGAATTTATGAAATTTGAATTGCATAATATATGAGTAGAAAATCCAGATAACTCGAAAAGAAAATCATATCATGTTTACTTATATATTTAGGGTCACGAGATAATTTGACCACATCATTTGTTACATACAACAACTATTAAAATATTTCAATGTTTGAGAAGAACGAGATATATCCCTGTTATTTGATTAAAATGAATACATTTTTCCACTGTCATGACTTTGACTTTATATATATTGAATAGGAAATGTAGATCCGACGTGACGGAATTATAGACTTTACCATTGATGTATCACAGGATAAAGTCGCGACAAGTCCAAAGCACTGAAAGGGACTAAAAAATGGTGACTCCTTTTATCCTTTTTAGTACATGAAATTTGGCAAAGAAGGCTTAGAGTATTTGAGGGTTCTCTTTTGACGAAAGAGAATGGTCTTGATAGGGAATGGGAAAAATGAAAAGGACCAAAACTTCCATTTTTCCTATATTTAACATAAAGTTATTCGAAAAAACCATAGTGCGCATGTCACTTTCTAACTAGCTATGATGAAAACAAGGCGACGAGGGAGAGAAAAAAGGACATATATCCATTTTCTTTCATTTTTTGTAACCCAACCTAGCTATTTATAGATGTGGCTAGGCAACTTAATCTTGGGTCATGTATTTAGACATGCTTGACCTAATTTTTTAAGCTATCCATTGATAAAAGATATTGAATAAGTCTAATATGGGGTAAGGATCTTGCCAAAAAAAAAAAAAAAATGGGGTAAGGGATATGTGTAGATTTCATTAGCACAACAATTACAACGGATGAAAGAGATTTTGGATTTAATCCATCTTCCAAAAAGGACAGCTTACATTGGTTGACTACCTAAGTTTATACGGCCAACGCTGGCTATGGATCATCACCCAAAAAATAAAAGTGATTTTGTCATCAACTCAAATTTTTCAATCTTTATTATTTAATTTTTTATCTGATGATTATGATTAAATATCAATTAATTAAAAATAAATATAATTAATAGTCAAATTAAAAGAATAAAATGAATATTGGATATATTTTAGTTGAATTTTAAAAGGTAAAGATTTACTCAAATATCTATCAAATCTATAAATAATATTAAATATTAATTTCAACAATCAATGAAAATAAATAAAGAGGTAATAATATCTCATTTTCAAAATCTTCAATTAAAAAAATGATTCATATCTAACACCACACTATTATTACTATATTGACTAAAAAAATTGCTTTCGTGCATTACTATACGGACGGATGGACTAGTATGGATATCTGATGTTGTTGCTACCAAATTTTGCCTTTCTTTTTGAAAGAAACATATATTGATCATCCAAATGAACGAGCACAACTCCAGAAAAAAGAGCTCCAACGTTTTGTCATTATAATGAGCATAGGTTCGTGACAAGTGAAGTAGTACAACTAGTACATTAGTTATTGAATATACAAGGTCAGTTTAAAGTTTGTCATGGTTACAAGATCCATAAACGTTCAATTATTTTAGGCTCTTATTCTTTGACATTAGTACCTACTTATTAATCTATTCGTCATCCTTTGAGTTTTGACAAGTATATATTGTTAACCTAGGGATGTTTAATATTATTGTTTAAAATTGAAGAAATTAAATCAATAAAATAAATATAAAATCAATAATAATAATAAAAATTGCTTAATAAAATAAAATAATTTTGTATAAAGAAGATTTTGAATACTAGACTAGGATGAAACGAAAAATAAAAATTGAAAATCATTTTTTCTATTTTTTTGTTTATATTTGATTCATTTAAGAAAAAAAAATAAAAATATTATCAAACAGTTTTGTTTCATCCGTCAATAAAAAAATGATATCAAATAAACCCTTTATGCAGAGTTCAATTTATGTTGCACACCGCAAGCCTGCAACCCTTCACTTGTTTATTAATCTCGTAAACCATGCAGAAACAGTAACATATACTACTGCAATGAAAACAAAACCTTAGTTGGTTTTGAGATAAGAGTGTGATATCTTTAACTCTTGAGATAAGAAGCTTCGATGATCATTGATTCCACTGCCACCATCACTATACTTACGATCATACTACGAAAAGACTATTCCAGTATTCCCGTCACAAGTAATAATCTTTTGGGCCTTATCTTTCGATAAAACAAACGACTAACATTCTTTCCTCGCCAGAAACCCAAACGACCATTCTACGCAAAATTGAAAATGAAGAAAACAATAATAATAGCACACGTAATTCATGGTCCAAAATCCGACTTATTATAGGAAGAAGTTATACATAGGCGAAGGAAAAATGTCCGTACAAGCAAATACTACCATAAAGTCCCCAGAAATTATTGTAGTTTGACATATAACCAGTGTAAACAGGCAGTACAAAACTCCCTATGAAAACAGTAGCCAAAGCTCATTTTAAATGCTTTGTCGATACTATTGTCAACCTCACAAAAAACGCGTCCAAAGGATATACGGTGACTATTGACCAAGTCGCTCGATTAACATATAGAGGAGCAAGATGAGATAATTTAGCAGTTCTCCCGACTGGATTGAACATCATCTTGATGGTATAAGTTCAAGTTATAGTCGGCATTGCCGCAAGTTAAGCTCAAACATGATGCTGAAAGATTATGGTATGCATAGGACTGAAGCTATGCAACCTTTGAACCCTCAAAAGCTCACTGAGAAAGTTAATCAACTTTGCTATGAAGATTCGAAGCGAATTTCAGAACCTATGTAATAGAGAAAATCCCGTATCAGAAGACATAGAAATTGATAACAAGATACAATAATAGCCTCTGACTGCTAAAATCAGAAAACCATGCGTTTTGATCCTCCTTGAGAATGTCTGATCAGGCTGATAGTATGCTCGTCGTTCTTGATCCAGGATAAATTTAACAACTCTTTCGAATGGACAATTCGATAGGAACCAGTGTTCCACTGAACTGAGTTTAAGAAAGACCCTTGGTTTAACCAGGAGAAATAAGACTAATCCGTTTTATGAATACAGCAATACACTGACCTTATGATCACACAATGGCAGAAGCTGCAAGGTGTTCATGACAGCTTAAACAAGTGAACGAGGCCACAAGTCAACTAAATAAAACGGTCTTCAGAGAGCATTAATCATCCTCTTCATCTCTGCGGACCTCCGTGCATCTGGTTCTTCAATCGCTCTTTCAGTCAGCACATGCTTGATTCGGCACATAGATTTCCTTACCTGCGACATGAAAATCATATCAGCGCAAAAACAATGTTCTACAGGGTTTTGTGATTATTGGACACCCCATTTCAGAGATAAGCACAATACGAAAATGATGTCTAAGATCAAAGAACTGAACCATACCTTAGAAATACGCTCTGGATTAGGAAATCTCAAGTTCTGTGCATTAAGCATCTGCCTTTGAGTCATCAACATGTTTTTCTCTTTCAGCAGAACATACCAAAGCTTCTGAAGGTCATCCCAAGACTTGAGTCGCAGTTCACATGCCTTCCAACTTCGTCCTGGAACATGTTTAAACAGTTGGGAATATAAGCATACAATTCATGTCCAAAATGGAGTCTACAGAACAACGCTCTTTTGCACATGGGGTGCTACGCATTATTACTAAACAAACATGCACTTCAACAAGCACCAAGTCCATTCAACAGTTGAACATAAATCCCAATAACAAACTATGGAAGCAAGGATCAATAATGACCTGTAAAAGGAACCAACAGCAGACCACAGCGCCTAATATTAACTTCTAACGAATTCCAGCGCACATTATTCACCATCAGTTATTCAGATGGCGTAAAATGAACAGACACTTCAGGCTTGATTCAGAAAGAAAGGGCAATATGAGGAGCAAGAAAGCAGATTGAACCAAAGAATTTACAATAATGATAAAAGTAAACACGAGGCTTGCTTTTCATCCCTCGAGCATCTTAAAGTCATGTTTTTCATGCTTAGCCTAGTATTTTCATGCGCTTTTACCATAAACAAAGAAGTATGCGAAAAGACAGGTACCGTAAACTACTGGCTTATCATCTTCTGCATTTCTGTCCGTCTCAAAGAATTGCTCAAGCGGGTTATACGTAGCTCTCGATGTCGATGAAGCAGCAGCAGGTGCGGCAGAAGAATATGATCTAGTCGCTGCAAACAGTGTTCTCCCAATAGCTCTTCTCAGAAACATATTGCTAACAAGCAAATAGGAAAAGAGGAAATCAGAAATCGAGAAGCTCTGAAAAATGTGCCCATTGGAATTGATCAGTTAACAATACAACAAATGCATACTGAATACTGAGACTGTATATCATCCTTCCACCTTTTACATCTAGCCAATACTCCCACTAAGTGGCAACATCAAGAGTTGAACCCGCACAATCCAAAATCAATTCAGGCAAAACGTCGAACACCTACCGTGCACTCCACCCAACCCCCCAAAACCACCCACCATCACCCAATTTCAATAGCAACCCAATAACACAAACCATAAAAACACAAAATTTCAACTCAAACTCCAACAATCCAAAACACCCACAAAAAGAAAACTGCCTTTTGCCCCTTTGGGTCTCCAAATTCGAGTCCCAGAATCACCAATTCAGGGGTTATTCATCTGGGGTTCAATCAAAACCCTAATCCACTGCGCGAGAGTGATCCAAGGAAGAATCGAAGGTGTTATACATGGTGTGTGAGAATGGTGAAAAACTCACTTGGGTATGAAAAGGGGAGATTGAGGAACACGACGAACGCGGCTGCGGCGTTTGAGGGGAGAAGAGTGACGGCGATGGAGAAAACCCCTCTTCAATGGATAAGTTCTTCACAACAATGTCACCATGGTACGAAGATAATAACCCTAAACTTGATCAGAAGATGTTAAATGAACAATTCAACGATTCGCTATGTGATTGTAACGCTAAAAATACATATTCATGTGAACTAAGATCGCTGATTTACCAAATAAATGATACAAGTTAAACTTGAATAAATTATCATGTTACTAACATGATGTTAATAGTTCAGGAATATTTTCTCATTAATTCTCAACCCAGGTTTTACATGACAATTTCAAATAATGAAACAGACCACAAGCAATACGAAACGT